>CAWUFW010016765.1:0-293376 GCA_963921515.1 Calotriton arnoldi | reverse complement strand
GGGTTGTGCTGGGGGTAGTGTTTTAGGATTTAGGTTAGTTCAGTGGTGTTGGGGTAGTGTTTTTAGGTTTAGGGTAGTGCAGTGGTGTTTGTGTAGTGTAGGGGGTCATGCTGGGGGTAGTGTTTTAGGGTTTAGGATAGTGCAGTGGTGCTTGTGTAGTGTAGGGGGTCATGCTGGGGTAGTGTTTTAGGGTTTAGGGTAGTGCAGCGGTGTTTTTGTAGTGTAGGGGGTCATGTTTTAAGATGCAACGCTCCAATACCTGACCAGTCTGCACTACATAAAACTGCAAAAAACTAAAAATAAAAAGTGTTTTGCACACTTTTGTCATTGGGCTATATGTGGGCTACATCTGGGTAATATTTGTGCTACATTTGGGCTCTTTTTTCACTGGTGGCCATCTTGGAAGACTTCTTTGTTATGAAGTTTCCTAATTTCCTCATTTACTGCAGTCTCCTCAGTAGGAAATGCTTTCAGTTTTTTACTTTGATTCCATCAAGAAGGCATTCAGATGTGTCACACATTTGCCATAAATTCAGAATGTTATTACTCTAGTTGTTCATTAGATCACTGTAGTAAAGCTACTGCTCACCAAGGAGTTAACTGGAAGTCTACTGCTGGTATTGAAAGTGATTGTTTCAGTCTGCATGTCAGAATTTTCTAATGAAATAGAAGAGGATTTGAGATCTCACTTAAAACATGCACTAAATTTTCTTTTTGCAGCACTAACCATAATTTCTATGGCAAAATGAACCCCCTCATTTTGTTCCTTTTTAAATTAAATGTTTTAAGTGTTACCAGTTTATTCCAATCAAGATGGCTTCAGGTGTGCCATACTTTTGTCATAAGTAAGGCTGTTAGCACTCTAGTTGTTCTTTAGAACACTCTGGGAAGCTGCAGTAGAACACAAAGGCATCAACTGACAGGCTGCTCCTGTTGAAATATAACAGGAAGATATTTGAGATCTCACTTAAAACATGTCGTAATTTTTCTTTCTACAGCACTAACCATAATTTCTATGGCAAAATGAACCCCCTCATTTTGTTCCTTTTTAAATTAAATGTTTTAAGTGTTACCAGTTTATTCCAATTAAGATGGCTTCAGGTGTGCCATACTTTTGTCATAAGTAAGGCTGTTAGCGCTCTAGTTGTTCTTTAGAACACTCTGGGAAGCTGCAGTAGAACACAAAGGAATCAACTGACAGTCTCTGCCCTTGTTGGATGTACATGTTTTACTGAGAATGTCAGACTTCATTCTCACATGACTGAGAAAGATAATGTGAATTTACAGAAAATATGCTCTCATTTTAGCTTCTGGGGCACCTTCCAAAACTGTATGGGACAAGCATGTGAAAATAGTTTTCTCTCAAACATGATTCATGATATCCCAGCAGAAGGTTTTTCACAGGGTAAAATCACCTTAGAACACACCACAATTCCTGAAATTAGTATGGTACCATCAACAAATGAATTCTAATGTAACTAAAGTCTGTTATCACCCTTTATAGTTCTCCTTTGGTAACCCTCAAAATCTTCGATTCACTACAATGCATTTCAATGGGGTACTATCATTTATATTGGTCCCAAGATGGCTGCCAGCAATTCCAGGATGAAGTGCTGACAGCCAATCAGATCTCACGATGACATGTGTGGTTAGGCTCCGCCCAGATATATATGTGTTTTTACTTTTGATTTTCTCAGCAACTACTGAACGGATTTACACCATTTAACAAAAAGGGTTCTTTTTGAACCAAGAACTACCTCTTTGCCAAATTTGGTGTAATTCCGTTCAGCAGTTCGGGCTGTAGCCTTGCATAAAGTTTCCTATGGGAAATTGATTTTTTGACTCTTATTTTTTTAATTTCTCCGCAACTACTGAACGGATTTACACCATTTAACAAAAAGGGTTCTTTCTGAACCAAGAACTACCTCTTTGCCAAATTTGGTGTAATTCCGTTCAGCAGTTCGGGCTGTAGCCGTGTCTAAAGTTTCCTATGGGAAAATGAATGGGGAAAACACGCTTTGGGACCCCCCTTTTTCTCGGCCCCCGCTTGACGAAACACCCTGAGACTTTCAGGGTAGGAGCGGACCGGAGCGGGCCATAAAGTTTGAAAATTTCGCGAAGATTCGTCAACCGACGCAAGAGTTATTTCAAATAGAATGTCGCGGATTTCCTATGGAAAATAGGTCCTAACTATAACTATCTACTGGCGACCGCCAGTAGATAATATATATATATATATATATATTGCTCAGTAGTATTCGCTATTCTCTTTTTTTTCCAGAGGAACATAATTATTAACCCATAATTAATTGCCTGCGTCGATTTATCATCTTTCCAGCACTAAAGGTTACGCTTGTCCGCTTCAAGGTCGAGTCAACTACTTCAGTTTGTTGTAACTAAGATACATAAAGACCCCGTCAAACCGCCTGGAAGACCGATTATTTCGGCAAGAAATAGTCTATTGGAGCGCACTTCTGTATATGTGGACTATTTTCTTCAAGACTTTGTACAAAACTTACCCTCATACATCCGGGATACTGGAGATTTTCTATCTAAAATCCAGAATTGTGAGTGGAAGAATGACTATCTTTTAATAACGTTAGATGTTTCCTCATGAGGGCTTTGACACACTACCTTGACCTGAGACCACTTGAGTTTGTGCATCATAGTAAAATGCTTAGAGATATGGTCGAATTCTGTTTGAATAATAACATCTTTATATTCCAGAACACTTTATTCCAACAACTACGAGGGGTAGCTATGGGGGCCAGCTTCTCCCCCAGTTATGCATGTCTCCACATGGGATGGTGGGAGGAGCTGGTCCTACTCAAAGAACAAGAGAAAGTAGTCACCAAAAACATCAGGGTTTGGCTAAGATATATCGATGATCTTTTCATCATCTGGCAGGGGACCCGGCCAGAGGCGGAAAGATTCATCGATAGTCTTAACATCAACAACTTAAATCTAGAGTTCACAGCCACCGTAAGCAATCAAGTGGTCAATTTTCTTGATGTACAGGTTTACATCAGGGAAGGGAAAATTGCCACCAGATTACATCGCAAAAAAACTGCTGGAAATACAGTTTTGCATGCTAGGAGCTCTCACCCGCAACATTTAATACAAAGCATACCGTATGGTGAGATGCTCCGATTGAAACGCATTTGCAGCAACAACGATGATCTTCAGATGGCCCAATTAGCAAGTCAAAGAAGGTTTCTTGAAGGAGGCTACTCTAAAAACAATTTTAACTGCGAAAGCTAAAAGTAATGCTATAAAAAGAGAAACCCTATTAACATCACAGTTAGTGTCAAACAGAATCAGACCTAATGAAGTAAACAACCAGCAAGAAAACTCTGAAAACTCTAAAACCTTCAGATTCATTATTGGCTTTAGTAAACAAGCAAGAGCCATTAATAATATTATCAAGAAAAATTGGCCCCTTCTTTTAAGTGATCCAATCATAGGCCATCTATTACCCGTTAGGGCAGCAATTACCTACAGCAAAGCACCATTTATGAGAGATGAGTTAGTCCACAATGATCCCTGGAACTGTACCAAAACCTCGTGGCTTTCTCAACGAAAGGGTTTTTTTAAATGTAGATTATGTAAGGCATGTCAATATGGGGTTAACAAATCCTCCTACAAAACTCCTTTCAGTGATGAGGAGAAACCCATATACAGAAGTCTGACATGCAAGTCAGAATTTGTAGTCTATGTGCTGGAGTGTCCCTGTGGCCTACGATATGTAGGAAGTACTATCCTTCAGGGCCACAAGAGGATACTTCAGCACATAAGGGCTATTAAGAACAGTGATCAGACTTACCCTGTAGCCCGTCACTTTGGGGATTCCCATGGTGGAGACCCCAAAGACCTTACATATTTTCTGATTGATTCAGTGCCGCCTAACAAAAGAGGAGGCAATAGGCAAAAGGCACTTAGAAAGCTAGAAACGAGATATATTCTGGAATTGGACAGTAAGCAGCCAGGGGGTCTCAATGGGACGGAGGATCTTTACACCTGCCTCTGATATGGGACAATGAAAATAGCTGGTGACATAATAAATAATATATATTATATATATATATAATCAAGAGTCATAGCACGGCATTAACAAAACCGCATTTAGCCCCCTTTTATAACCATCACAGTTAATTTGATAGGTTTTAGCTTTTTTTACACAGAGGAGAACTATATAAGGCACTTTATTTATCTATTATTGCACTTGCACTTTGTTTGAACAATAACGCAATTGGTTATTGACATTGAACTATCAGTATGGGTATAATGAATGTTCATCTATGGATAATATACATCTAGCAAAGTTTATATTGTCTAAAGAATAACAATGCTCTGTGCAGTTTAGCAACAAGGTCCAATTTATGAAATCAATGTATTAAACTACAAACAAATCCTCGCAGTGGTGACTTTAGGTATTCAAACCGTGATGAGTTAGCATTTGGCTTGGTTTTTTATATACAGTATTGTACAGAGCATTTAATAATGAATTCTATACCACCAGAATAAAGATTTTTTAGCAAGAGCGGCTATTTTAGATCAATTCAGCATTGGAATTTTAAAATAGAATATTTATATTTTTCTATATTATGGATTTATAACAATTGTGTTTTTAACATTATGTATTTATATATTTTTAATATTACATTTGAAACACATTGTGTATATAATGTCGATTCGTCGCATTGCAATCTTATACTTATGCTTATGTTTAGTATGTTTTCTATGTCCATATACCTTGCGTTTATTTTGCACCAGTCACTTTAAGAAAAATGTAAAAAAAATGGTTTAAAAGCTGACCAACAACTGTGGAACGCGTCATGTGATCAAGGGCCTGCGGGCCCGAAACACGTCATGGCTGTGGTTTGTTGAGCTGCCAAATAAACTACTCACTACACGAAGTTGTGGTCCGGGCTCTTGTCCTTCAACGTTAACTGAAAAACGAGAGGAGTTGTTGTTATATATATATATATATATATATATATATATATATATATATATATATATATATATATATTGCTCAGTAGTATTCGCTATTCTCTTTTTTTTCCAGAGGAACATAATTATTAACCCATAATTAATTGCCTGCATCGATTTATCATCTTTCCAGCACTAAAGGTTACGCTTGTCCGCTTCAAGTTCGAGTCAACTACTTCAGTTTGTTGTAACTTGTACTAGGCTATCCCTGCCACCATTATGTTTTATTTTACTTTGGCATTGCTTATCAATATCATTCATCAACACTTTCTTCTTGTTTGGCAGTCTTCTTCTTGTGTACTTACTACTTACTGTACTCCTACTTGTCATTCCTTAGTCTCCCTCAGGTGACTGACTGTCTCATTTTCTTTTTTTGCAAATGCAACTGTCTACTACTTCTACCACCACCCTCCATGGCACCTTAGGAAACCAAACCATCCCCATGCAGCCATTGCTTCGCCTAAACATCAATCACAGGTAAGAAAAGAAGTGTGGGGGAGTCAATAATGTATATACTACTATAGAAATTAATTACTTCACACACCCACATCCTTCCCAGTACATTACATACTACAAAGGGGTTTTAGTTGCAGAATGCATAGACTAGGAGGAGAGACTGACAGTAGTAGGACAAGTGAGGGTACTGTACTGTACTGCATCTATCTTTCGGTGTGTTACACTATTGGCAGATTTCAAAAACTGGCTGCGGCCCTGCAGCAAAAGAAGGAAACAAACAAGGTGACGTAAAAGAGTAACCCCCCCCAGAAAAGATTTGCATCATATGTATTAGAAAACTATTAATTTATTACCCTAACAAATATAAACTAGAAGAAAAACCCACAACACCTCACCCACCCCTCTACCTAACCCCAACCAAAGTCCAGTAATAAATAAATGTCTGTCGAAGTTGAAGAAAAAGTAAACCCCAAGGTTCCCCAACTAGTCCCAACATCCCACCCAAAAAAAAGATTAAAAAAGGGGCAAGAGTGAAAGACTGAGCGGTGATGTCTAGCGGCGGGGGTGCCGGCTAGTTCGCTCCCGGAGGACCTCCTCCAGCTTGGCATCCAGGCGTGCCACCCTGAGGAGCATGCGGCGCCGAAAGTTCCTGCAGGAACAACAGGGGTGGGCAGCAGTAGATGATGATGTTGATGATGGGCGGCAGGCGGCTGCCAGAACACGGCGTCGTACCACCGGAGGCACGGGGGGCTGGCTGGGCCCTGGGGCATTGGAGGAAGAAGTGGCAGCTGCCGCCTCCTCCTCCGTCAGGGCAACCAGCCAGCGATATTCATCTCTGATGGCCTCCAGCTTCCTTTGCCGGGCCCTGGCCGCCAACTCCTGCCTGGTGGGTTGAGAAGGAGTAGCTATATCAAGAAAGGAAAAAAAGACAATTGTAATCAATTAGCAAAACAGTAACACAAAATTAAATTACACACATGAAAATGTAATTATAGTGGCACAGTAGTAGCACTAGCAGTTGTGCTATCCTCTCCTCCTTACTTCACTTCCTCTGCCCCTAAGATTTGGATGTGATGATTATACTTTCAGGCACTATGTAGCAGTAGACTAGTAGAAGTATTATTTTTCTCTCTTGTTTAGCACAATTAATCTTGTAGGCATGCCAGCTCAGTCAGCTTGTGCCCTAGACAGACATACTCATGTCGCAGACTCATGTTACTTTACTACTGTCTGCATGTGGGGCAGCTGGACTACACAATTATATATTTCCATTATGGCCATACTCTGTTAAATCTCATTGGCAAATGCTCAGACAATTTCACTTTCACCCTGACTACTGCATGATGGTTAATGATGACATGCTTATGGATGATGAGAAACGGCGGCGCAACATCATGTCACTCACGTGATGATGATGACATAATGAGTGATTTGTAAGTACTAGTTACCATGCAGCCGATAGGCCTCGGAGTCGGAGGGAGGCGATTATGGGTAGGGTAAATAATACTCATGCACAATATATATGTTGTGCTTGCAAACTACTGTGAGTCAAGGGAGTATTCCATTCTGAAATACAAGTACAACCTCAAACCTTTGAATCAAAAACCTTGCAAAAAAACAGTCCTTGTTCTTCCCAGGGCTTGTTTTTTCATTTACATTCAGTGCATTGCTATTCTAGCATTATTATTATTTTATTCTTAATCTTCACCCTTGGCTTTGGTACTCTGGCACGGTTTAGTTTTCTTTTACATTCTCTTCATCTAGTCTGACTCTGTTTTCACCTACTCTATGATACCATCCAGGCATCCATCCATCCAAACATGGCTTTCATAAACCGGCTATCACCGACAACATACATTAGTCATAGATATAACCAACCACCACCCATGCCATGCGTCCTTGCTTGCCTTAGAGTTTGACCCCTCAAGCCCCCCGGAGGATTCCTTTCACCCATACAGTTTCACCCACCCAGACAGGCATCCTTTCTGCTTTCTCTTTCACTTTTCACCCATCCTTCAACTACCCATGCATCCTATTCCTATCATCTTCATCTGCCACCTATATGCATCCCGGGGCACCTTCCTTCACCCACGCATCCTTCTCTGCCAGTCATACATGTCGTCTGACTGTTTGTATTCGTCATAAAACTGTCTTTGCTGAGTTGAAGATAAAATATGCCATAAGTTACTCAACCCCCGCCCCTAATGCTAATGTTTAGGTAAAGGGTGTCTTCTTCAACTGTTCAGTGTTCACAACAACTTAGCCTTCGGCAGAAGTACAGTGTACTAGTACTGAGTGTACACCCTTGCAGCGAGTGTATCATCATTCTCAATAAGTAAGGAATATGACTTACCACCGCCCGCCACTGCTGCTGGCTCACCCCCTGTGGCTGCCGCTTCCACTCCCTCCGGAGTGGCATGGCCCTCACAGCTGGCCACTGGTGGTCGGTATGCCTGGAAAAAAAATTCAATTTTTTTTAGATGCCATGTACGCCTCCCCTATTTATTTTTTTCATTAGCAAGATTGAAAATACATAATTAATAATACATATACACCACACACATCACTATCTACAATTCGGATACTAGAGTACAGTAGACAGTATTTCCTATCAAAAATAACAAAATAATATCCGGTTGGGCATTTTGCTGGTGGCAATTTTTGAAAAGCCTCTCAAGAAGAGGACAACCCAAAGGACTGGACTCCGTGACTAGAGCTATTGGTGCATCTCATTTTTTGAAAAGAAGAAAGAGTGGCCAACTGGGCGGACATGAGGTCTCTCTTAGTTGGAAAATAATGGTGCCGTCCTCCTACTCCTCATACTTCCTTCCAGCCATGGTCCACGGTAACAGTTGTTCAGTGTTCACCATCAATTGCTGCTACTAAAAAAAGTACTAGGCCTGGATTAGAAAAAGTAAAATACACCACTTTGGGGTGTCCTGTTCCTGTCCAATGTGAGTGACCACCATTACTGATTGAGCATGATGAGACAGTAAAAGAAACCAAAGCCTTCTCATCTCACAATTCACAAACCTGCGGATAATACCTTACTTGGGCATGCAATCTGCACAGCACAATAGTGCTACTAGTAGTAGTAAGGAGTCCTTACTAATACTAGTACTAGCCTAGGACCAATGGCTTCTCTGAGTCTTACAGTACCACTACTAGGCAATCCACATATAAGGGGAGAGGGAAAGCTGAGTGAAACCCAGAAGAAAGCAAGCTACAGACAGACTAATACAGAGTCAGTAGAGGTTAGTCAGATGCAGTTTGATTTGATGTAAAAAAAACAGACACTAGAAGAAACAATGTTAGTAGTAGTACTAGTACTTAGTAGTAGCTAATGGAGCAAAAACAAGAATTTAGAAACAGATAGATTGAAGAGGATTTTGGAAAAATTTAAATTAGGAAATGGAAATAATAGAGCGGTAAAAGTTAGGGAAATATTAATATCTAACAACATCAGGAGGCCATACTGGGGCCAGCAGCAGAACCATCTGTGCCTGAGGCCGCATCCTGCTGCTCCTGGGAGGCCCCTCCAGCTCCCGCAACCGCCACACTGCCAGCTGCCTCAGTCTTCTTCTTGCCTCTGGATGCTGATCATGTAAAGAGCCAAAAAATGATTTGTGTTAAATAAATAAATATAATTGCTATAAAAATATTTTTAGACAGGAAACGGCAATTGCAATAACATTGACCTATCGTAAATCAATCAGATCGACTTATTCGACTAGTAGTAGTCGACTAGTATGTATTGTAGTCGAGTACCATCCGATCATTATTATTCCACAGTTCAATTCCGATTCCTGAATCCTAAACATACCTAGCCCACCTATTCCAGACTTTGGAATGAATTGCAAAAAATTATATTTGCTTCTCTAAGTTCCGATCTCATTCCCAATCATCTCTCAGTCTCAACTCCAACAACCTCCTTTGACGGGCCAATTACTAAGTCTGCATTTATTCTTCTTGATGCATAGATTCCTGGATGCGTGCATTTTGCATACACCAAATTGGTTGGTTGCTATATTCAATCACTATAAGAACTACAAAAGGTTCTACTAGGACTGAAGTCATGTGAGAGGACGCGTCATGCAGAGCGCTAAATTACCAAATAATACTAACTAACTAACTACTACCACTATCTTAGTGACAGGAGACAGGACAGCCTGACAGGACAAAGAAAAGGACTTGAGTCTTTCCTATCGGGATTACCTACCTAACTTAAATTCTCTAACCTCTCTTACATAAGCACTCATACAAGATGGCCACCAGGTAGGAGCTCTGCCTCAGAGCTCCCGGGTTGGGGATCACCTAATCGGTAATCATCCCCCAGATAACCCTGCCATCCACCCCTCACTACAACACATCACAGAGGTACGGCTAACTACGACCCCGGACCAACAATTTTAAAGTCGCTCACCTGCAGTAGGGATCTCCGGGAAGAACTCGCCTCATCCGCCTTGACGCCCACCGTCAGGTTCGTTCTCTTGGAGACCACACGGCGCCTTAGCGAGGTATCGCCTGACATTAACCGGCTGTTTGGTGGTTCTGCCAATCCTGCAGTAGGGATATTCCTGGGAGTCTCGCCTCTTCTGTCTCGGCGTCCATGATGAGGTTCACGATGCCCCTGGGAGGAATCGGCCTCATCCGCCACGGCATCCTCGACCAGATCGCTTCGGGACCAGCGAAGAATTGGCCTGGCCTCTGACCGACTGCTGGAGTTTCGTTCCGTGCTGACTCCGTGTTTGGGGGTTGCCGCGCAGCCCACAACTCTCACTGAGCCCAGGCTCTCTCGCCGGGATCGGGCTTATGTAGCACCAGCCCCCACCTGTGGCCGCCATTTGTGTTGTTCGTCTCTGGGTGGCCAGACCGCGGATCGGCTGTGGGGAGTTTAAGTAGCAAAGTGCTGACTCCAGGCCTTCTGGCTGCTTCTGGGCAGCCCGTGGCGCTGGTTGGGCCCGGGTTCTCCCTCCTGATTCGAGCATCAGTGGCCCCGGCTGCGGACCTCCTTGCTGCCTGCGCCGACTTCTGCATGTGCCACCGCCTCATGAAGTGAGAGTGAGTACGAGGGGATGCAACCTTCTTTCTTTCGAGCTGCGGCTGTTATCGCGTGGCTGATCACTTGCTCTGTGTGCTGTGCTCGTGGAGAGGTGCCCTTGATGCCTCCACTCCGGCTGCAGAGGAGCGACGTTCTCCGCATTTCTCCTCAATAGTTGCCTATCTTCCGGGTGGGGAGGAGTGACGCCCCCGCCCATAAATCGGCCCAGGACCAGGTAAGTTTGAGTGCTTTGCCCTCTCTACAGCAATGGCAGCTCATTCTGTTTGGTGCCTATTTCTCGAAGGCTGCTGTGGCTGTTGCTGTAAGCCTCTGAAGGGGGCTTCACTTGTTTCTGCAACCGCAGCTCACAATATGCCCACCATTTCGTGACTGTTTTTGCCTGATTTTGCCTCCTCTCTGCCCACTACCTAAAATGGCCTCCAGGACTCCGACCCTGAACTTTGTACCTCGGGCCCTATTCAAAATGGCCTCGCTTGAGGTATCCTTAATCCTGTTTTACTGATCTATGTCTCTGACTCCTACCGAAAATGGCAGCATTTGTTACCCGTGAACAATTTTCATTTTGGCCCTACTCAAAACGACCATGTGGATCCCTTGAACCTTGTTTTAATGGGTTACCCCGGCCCTTGATTTATGTACTTTTGGGCCTACTTAAAATGGCCACGATGAACCCTTGAGAATTGTTTTACCTCTATTTAACCTTTATTCCAGGGATTCGTCCTCCTCAGCTCTCACCCTCGCAGGCACAGTCGGGTTTTGTGTCTGGGCTCGCCGCTCCTGTTTGATCAATGCACTAATACTCACCTTTTTGACTGTTAAATAAGAGCAGGAAGCGAAGCCCGCAGACTTCTCTAAGGACCTCACCAACGCGCGCTTCAGCTCTGTGCCTAGGTTGTTAAGGAACGCTTTGGCTGCCTCACTGAAGCACTAGGCACATGTTCACTACTCCCTTGAAAGGTTCACCGCTTATCTGACTACTTGTCCTCCGCTACTCCCTAACATGCCTAAATGGGAACTACCTCTCTTACCTTTCTTCCCCGATCTCTTATTGTGCTCCTCTAACCCATTATACCTCTCTCACCTTTCCTCCCCATCTCTTATTGTGCTCCTCTAACCCATTATACCTCTCTCACCTTTCCTCCCCGATCTCTTATTGTGCTCCTCTAACCCATTATACCTCTCTCACCTTTCCTCCCCATCTCTTATTGTGCTCCTCTAACCCATTATACCTCTCTCACCTTTCCTCCCCATCTCTTATTGTGCTCCTCTAACCCATTATACCTCTCTCACCTTTCCTCCCCATCTCTTATTGTGCTCCTCTAACCCATTATACCTCTCTCACCTTTCCTCCCCATCTCTTATTGTGCTCCTCTAACCCATTATACCTCTCTCACCTTTCCTCCCCATCTCTTATTGTGCTCCTCTAACCCATTATACCTCTCTCACCTTTCCTCCCCATCTCTTATTGTGCTCCTCTAACCCATTATACCTCTCTCACCTTTCCTGCCCATCTCTTATTGTGCTCCTCTAACCCATTATACCTCTCTCACCTTTCCTCCCCGATCTCTTATTGTGCTCCTCTAACCCATTATACCTCTCTCACCTTTCCTCCCCATCTCTTATTGTGCTCCTCTAACCCATTATACCTCTCTCACCTTTCCTCCCCATCTCTTATTGTGCTCCTCTAACCCATTATACCTCTCTCACCTTTCCTCCCCTATCTCTTATTGTGCTCCTCTAACCCATTATACCTCTCTCACCTTTCCTCCCCTATCTCTTATTGTGCTCCTCTAACCCATTATACCTCTCTCACCTTTCCTGCCCTATCTCTTATTGTGCTCCTCTAACCCATTATACCTCTCTCACCTTTCCTGCCCTATCTCTTATTGTGCTCCTCTAACCCATTATACCTCTCTCACCTTTCCTCCCCATCTCTTATTGTGCTCCTCTAACCCATTATACCTCTCTCACCTTTCCTCCCCATCTCTTATTGTGCTCCTCTAACCCATTATACCTCTCTCACCTTTCCTCCCCATCTCTTATTGTGCTCCTCTAACCCATTATACCTCTCTCACCTTTCCTCCCCATCTCTTATTGTGCTCCTCTAACCCATTATACCTCTCTCACCTTTCCTCCCCATCTCTTATTGTGCTCCTCTAACCCATTATACCTCTCTCACCTTTCCTCCCCGATCTCTTATTGTGCTCCTCTAACCCATTATACCTCTCTCACCTTTCCTGCCCTATCTCTTATTGTGCTCCTCTAACCCATTATACCTCTCTCACCTTTCCTCCCCGATCTCTTATTGTGCTCCTCTAACCCATTATACCTCTCTCACCTTTCCTCCCCATCTCTTATTGTGCTCCTCTAACCCATTATACCTCTCTCACCTTTCCTCCCCATCTCTTATTGTGCTCCTCTAACCCATTATACCTCTCTCACCTTTCCTCCCCTATCTCTTATTGTGCTCCTCTAACCCATTATACCTCTCTCACCTTTCCTCCCCTATCTCTTATTGTGCTCCTCTAACCCATTATACCTCTCTCACCTTTCCTCCCCATCTCTTATTGTGCTCCTCTAACCCATTATACCTCTCTCACCTTTCCTCCCCATCTCTTATTGTGCTCCTCTAACCCATTATACCTCTCTCACCTTTCCTCCCCATCTCTTATTGTGCTCCTCTAACCCATTATACCTCTCTCACCTTTCCTCCCCATCTCTTATTGTGCTCCTCTAACCCATTATACCTCTCTCACCTTTCCTCCCCATCTCTTATTGTGCTCCTCTAACCCATTATACCTCTCTCACCTTTCTTCCCCGATCTCTTATTGTGCTCCTCTAACCCATTATACCTCTCTCACCTTTCCTGCCCTATCTCTTATTGTGCTCCTCTAACCCATTATACCTCTCTCACCTTTCCTCCCCATCTCTTATTGTGCTCCTCTAACCCATTATACCTCTCTCACCTTTCCTCCCCGATCTCTTATTGTGCTCCTCTATCCCATTATACCTCTCTCACCTTTCCTCCCCATCTCTTATTGTGCTCCTCTAACCCATTATACCTCTCTCACCTTTCCTCCCCTATCTCTTATTGTGCTCCTCTAACCCATTATACCTCTCTCACCTTTCCTCCCCTATCTCTTATTGTGCTCCTCTAACCCATTATACCTCTCTCACCTTTCCTCCCCTATCTCTTATTGTGCTCCTCTAACCCATTATACCTCTCTCACCTTTCCTCCCCTATCTCTTATTGTGCTCCTCTAACCCATTATACCTCTCTCACCTTTCCTCCCCATCTCTTATTGTGCTCCTCTAACCCATTATACCTCTCTCACCTTTCCTCCCCATCTCTTATTGTGCTCCTCTAACCCATTATACCTCTCTCACCTTTCCTCCCCATCTCTTATTGTGCTCCTCTAACCCATTATACCTCTCTCACCTTTCCTCCCCATCTCTTATTGTGCTCCTCTAACCCATTATACCTCTCTCACCTTTCCTCCCCGATCTCTTATTGTGCTCCTCTAACCCATTATACCTCTCTCACCTTTCCTGCCCCATCTCTTATTGTGCTCCTCTAACCCATTATACCTCTCTCACCTTTCCTCCCCATCTCTTATTGTGCTCCTCTAACCCATTATACCTCTCTCACCTTTCCTCCCCATCTCTTATTGTGCTCCTCTAACCCATTATACTCTCTCTCACCTTTCCTCCCCATCTCTTATTGTGCTCCTCTAACCCATTATACCTCTCTCACCTTTCCTCCCCATCTCTTATTGTGCTCCTCTAACCCATTATACCTCTCTCACCTTTCCTCCCCATCTCTTATTGTGCTCCTCTAACCCATTATACCTCTCTCACCTTTCCTCCCCATCTCTTATTGTGCTCCTCTAACCCATTATACCTCTCTCACCTTTCCTCCCCATCTCTTATTGTGCTCCTCTAACCCATTATACCTCTCTCACCTTTCCTCCCCATCTCTTATTGTGCTCCTCTAACCCATTATACCTCTCTCACCTTTCCTCCCCATCTCTTATTGTGCTCCTCTAACCCATTATACCTCTCTCACCTTTCCTCCCCATCTCTTATTGTGCTCCTCTAACCCATTATACCTCTCTCACCTTTCCTCCCCATCTCTTATTGTGCTCCTCTAACCCATTATACCCTCTCTCACCTTTCCTCCCCATCTCTTATTGTGCTCCTCTAACCCATTATACCTCTCTCACACCTTTCCTCCCCATCTCTTATTGTGCTCCTCTAACCCATTATACCTCTCTCACCTTTCCTCCCCATCTCTTATTGTGCTCCTCTAACCCATTATACCTCTCTCACCTTTCCTCCCCATCTCTTATTGTGCTCCTCTAACCCATTATACCTCTCTCACCTTTCCTCCCCTATCTCTTATTGTGCTCCTCTAACCCATTATACCTCTCTCACCTTTCCTCCCCATCTCTTATTGTGCTCCTCTAACCCATTATACCTCTCTCACCTTTCCTCCCCATCTCTTATTGTGCTCCTCTAACCCATTATACCTCTCTCACCTTTCCTCCCCTATCTCTTATTGTGCTCCTCTAACCCATTATACCTCTCTCACCTTTCCTCCCCATCTCTTATTGTGCTCCTCTAACCCATTATACCTCTCTCACCTTTCCTCCCCATCTCTTATTGTGCTCCTCTAACCCATTATACCTCTCTCACCTTTCCTCCCCATCTCTTATTGTGCTCCTCTAACCCATTATACCTCTCTCACCTTTCCTCCCCATCTCTTATTGTGCTCCTCTAACCCATTATACCTCTCTCACCTTTCCTCCCCATCTCTTATTGTGCTCCTCTAACCCATTATACCTCTCTCACCTTTCCTCCCCATCTCTTATTGTGCTCCTCTAACCCATTATACCTCTCTCACCTTTCCTCCCCATCTCTTATTGTGCTCCTCTAACCCATTATACCTCTCTCACCTTTCCTCCCCATCTCTTATTGTGCTCCTCTAACCCATTATACCTCTCTCACCTTTCCTCCCCATCTCTTATTGTGCTCCTCTAACCCATTATACCTCTCTCACCTTTCCTCCCCATCTCTTATTGTGCTCCTCTAACCCATTATACCTCTCTCACCTTTCCTCCCCATCTCTTATTGTGCTCCTCTAACCCATTATACCTCTCTCACCTTTCCTCCCCATCTCTTATTGTGCTCCTCTAACCCATTATACCTCTCTCACCTTTCCTCCCCATCTCTTATTGTGCTCCTCTAACCCATTATACCTCTCTCACCTTTCCTCCCCATCTCTTATTGTGCTCCTCTAACCCATTATACCTCTCTCACCTTTCCTCCCCATCTCTTATTGTGCTCCTCTAACCCATTATACCTCTCTCACCTTTCCTCCCCATCTCTTATTGTGCTCCTCTAACCCATTATACCTCTCTCACCTTTCCTCCCCATCTCTTATTGTGCTCCTCTAACCCATTATACCTCTCTCACCTTTCCTCCCCATCTCTTATTGTGCTCCTCTAACCCATTATACCTCTCTCACCTTTCCTCCCCATCTCTTATTGTGCTCCTCTAACCCATTATACCTCTCTCACCTTTCCTCCCCATCTCTTATTGTGCTCCTCTAACCCATTATACCTCTCTCACCTTTCCTCCCCATCTCTTATTGTGCTCCTCTAACCCATTATACCTCTCTCACCTTTCCTCCCCATCTCTTATTGTGCTCCTCTAACCCATTATACCTCTCTCACCTTTCCTCCCCTATCTCTTATTGTGCTCCTCTAACCCATTATACCTCTCTCACCTTTCCTCCCCTATCTCTTATTGTGCTCCTCTAACCCATTATACCTCTCTCACCTTTCCTCCCCTATCTCTTATTGTGCTCCTCTAACCCATTATACCTCTCTCACCTTTCCTCCCCATCTCTTATTGTGCTCCTCTAACCCATTATACCTCTCTCACCTTTCCTCCCCATCTCTTATTGTGCTCCTCTAACCCATTATACCTCTCTCACCTTTCCTCCCCATCTCTTATTGTGCTCCTCTAACCCATTATACCTCTCTCACCTTTCCTCCCCATCTCTTATTGTGCTCCTCTAACCCATTATACCTCTCTCACCTTTCCTCCCCATCTCTTATTGTGCTCCTCTAACCCATTATACCTCTCTCACCTTTCCTCCCCATCTCTTATTGTGCTCCTCTAACCCATTATACCTCTCTCACCTTTCCTCCCCATCTCTTATTGTGCTCCTCTAACCCATTATACCTCTCTCACCTTTCCTCCCCATCTCTTATTGTGCTCCTCTAACCCATTATACCTCTCTCACCTTTCCTCCCCATCTCTTATTGTGCTCCTCTAACCCATTATACCTCTCTCACCTTTCCTCCCCATCTCTTATTGTGCTCCTCTAACCCATTATACCTCTCTCACCTTTCCTCCCCATCTCTTATTGTGCTCCTCTAACCCATTATACCTCTCTCACCTTTCCTCCCCATCTCTTATTGTGCTCCTCTAACCCATTATACCTCTCTCACCTTTCCTCCCCATCTCTTATTGTGCTCCTCTAACCCATTATACCTCTCTCACCTTTCCTCCCCATCTCTTATTGTGCTCCTCTAACCCATTATACTCTCTCACCTTTCCTCCCCATCTCTTATTGTGCTCCTCTAACCCATTATACCTCTCTCACCTTTCCTCCCCTATCTCTTATTGTGCTCCTCTAACCCATTATACCTCTCTCACCTTTCCTCCCCTATCTCTTATTGTGCTCCTCTAACCCATTATACCTCTCTCACCTTTCCTCCCCGATCTCTTATTGTGCTCCTCTAACCCATTATACCTCTCTCACCTTTCCTCCCCGATCTCTTATTGTGCTCCTCTAACCCATTATACCTCTCTCACCTTTCCTCCCCATCTCTTATTGTGCTCCTCTAACCCATTATACCTCTCTCACCTTTCCTCCCCATCTCTTATTGTGCTCCTCTAACCCATTATACCTCTCTCACCTTTCCTCCCCATCTCTTATTGTGCTCCTCTAACCCATTATACCTCTCTCACCTTTCCTCCCCATCTCTTATTGTGCTCCTCTAACCCATTATACCTCTCTCACCTTTCCTCCCCATCTCTTATTGTGCTCCTCTAACCCATTATACCTCTCTCACCTTTCCTCCCCATCTCTTATTGTGCTCCTCTAACCCATTATACCTCTCTCACCTTTCCTCCCCATCTCTTATTGTGCTCCTCTAACCCATTATACCTCTCTCACCTTTCCTCCCCATCTCTTATTGTGCTCCTCTAACCCATTATACCTCTCTCACCTTTCCTCCCCATCTCTTATTGTGCTCCTCTAACCCATTATACCTCTCTCACCTTTCCTCCCCATCTCTTATTGTGCTCCTCTAACCCATTATACCTCTCTCACCTTTCCTCCCCATCTCTTATTGTGCTCCTCTAACCCATTATACCTCTCTCACCTTTCCTCCCCATCTCTTATTGTGCTCCTCTAACCCATTATACCTCTCTCACCTTTCCTCCCCTATCTCTTATTGTGCTCCTCTAACCCATTATACCTCTCTCACCTTTCCTCCCCATCTCTTATTGTGCTCCTCTAACCCATTATACCTCTCTCACCTTTCCTCCCCATCTCTTATTGTGCTCCTCTAACCCATTATACCTCTCTCACCTTTCCTCCCCTATCTCTTATTGTGCTCCTCTAACCCATTATACCTCTCTCACCTTTCCTCCCCATCTCTTATTGTGCTCCTCTAACCCATTATACCTCTCTCACCTTTCCTCCCCATCTCTTATTGTGCTCCTCTAACCCATTATACCTCTCTCACCTTTCCTCCCCATCTCTTATTGTGCTCCTCTAACCCATTATACCTCTCTCACCTTTCCTCCCCATCTCTTATTGTGCTCCTCTAACCCATTATACCTCTCCTCCGCCTACTGTCACACCTCCTCTGTTGCGCTTTAAGTGCGCACCTGTGAGCGGACACCTCTCCTCTTCTACTTACAAGGGCCCCCCTTATTGGACTACCTGCCCCCCTCTCTCTTATAGCGCTACTCTGAACCTGTCTATTTCCTTAACCTCTCCTTCTGCTCTCTACACTCATCATGGCCCAACACACGTATCACTCCCCTGACTTACTAGCTCAACCAGGACTGAACTCCTGTAAGATTATCTACCCCCCTAACTTATCAAAAAATGCGAAGAAGACCTTCAAACACAATCTCCTCAAGCACTGGCCTGAAACACTTATTTCGGACACGTATATTTCCAGTAAGGGTAGTGTAGTGACAGACCTAATCTTTTACACTAACAGAAGAGCACAGTGGAGAAAGTCCCTAACTTCTGAACTGCGCTCCAAACAGCTGACCAAAACTCCTCACGGGTTCTGTCTAACCATGCTAGCTTCCCCAGCCCTTAAGGCTGAGCTGACCGTCTCTTTATACAATAATGGGAACGTCCTTATTCAAGCCTCGGACCTGAACCTCAAGCGCTTTGATTATGTCTTTTTGAGGATTAAGAACACTCTAAATAACTCTAACCCGACCACCCTCCATCAGAGCTGTCCACCCACTATATCTGCTCCTGCGGTGACAGATGCCTCTTCCTCCCCCTATACTCTGTCCCAATCTGTAAAAACTCACCGCACTGACCTATCCACCAACACGGAGGATGTTTTTATTAACCACTCCCTTATCCCAGACAACCCTACTTTGCCTCTCATGAGTTATGGTTTATCCGACCTGAGTAACGCCCCCCCAGCTGCTGACCCCAGCTCGGCCCCTCCTTTTCTACGCCCTCCCTCTTATCTTGCGGCCACCCATTGCACACTCCTACAACCGGGTTGGTGGGCACCACTCCAACATTAAGAACCTGAATAGCAATGGTCCTCTACCCTTAGACTCAGAATCTTCCATTCCTAGTGCTCTGGATCCAATTGTTGTCTCCAGTCCGCTGACCTATAACCTGCACTCACCCTCTCAGGCCTTACATGCCACACCTACTGCCCCGCCTATATTTCCCTCTGCCTGCCTCCACTCCCACTCCGAGCTCCGTTTCCAGTCTCAAGCATGACTTTATCTCCCCCTGTAACTGTGGTAAGGGTCCTACTCAACCCTCTTTTGCCCCTCCCGCTGCTGGGCCAGTCCAAGCATCTCATTCTAGTTCTGTGGAAAAGGGCATTAACAGGCCCTGCCTTGAGGAGAAGATTGCTGATCTCAAGCAAGACCTCTTGGCTGTTAAAGAGTTCGTGCAGAGCTTACTACAGTTCTCCCTGAAGATGGAGAAGCTCTGGAGTACTCCCACCGCCCAGAGGAGAGATAATCACAACACTCAGTATATGATCTACGCTCCTAACGACCTTTCCTCTGTCCACTCCGCTCTTAGGTGGAGCTCTAGGCCTTTACCTAACCATCACTCTAGGCCCCATAGACTCCTGCCCCAGCTATCCGAGGATGACATTCTCTCCCTCCTATTCTCTTACACTGACTCGAGGACTGTCTTCTCTTCCTACCCTACTCTCAACATCCCCTCCATTATCTCTGACCCTGACAGGGAACCTAGTCTTAAGCACAGATCGGTGAACAAAGAAAATCTACACCACATAACCACCTCTCATCATGAAGTGATCACCTCCAACGTGCACGTCAAATCGATGCTACTCAACTGTAGATCAGCTGTGAAACATGCAGCCGATATTTCTGAACTCATCATTGCACAAAACCTGGACCTACTGATTCTAACTGAAACTTGGCTCAACGATACCTCCTCCCCAGTTCTCGGCATCTTAATCCCCCCTGACTACACCATTATCAGAAGCGATCGACCTGTTAAAACCGGAGGGGGGAGAGGGGGGGTATTGCATGCATTCATCGCTCCAACCTCACCGTAAAACAATCTCTATGTTCTGTGTTATCCTCCTGTGAACAACTGGTCACCAAAATCTGGAATAAAGGCAAGAAGATCTGTGTACTGCACTTCATCTATCATTCACCGGGTGACAATCTGGTCTTCATAGAGCAAATCATGGAGGTCATTAGCTCAAGCTCGGATCAACTCTGCCACATCTTCCTCCGAGACTTTAACCTTCACTGGAATGACGCAAATGATCCTATAGTCTGCTCCTTTAAGTCTTTCCTCTCTGACCTTAACCTCTCACAGCTCTGCAAAGGCCCTACACACCATAAGGGCGCGACTCTCGACCTGATCATTGCTAAAGACAATAGCATACAATTTGGTGATATCTTACCCTGTGACTGGTCGGATCATCATCAAATTCCCTTCCTCATCTTGGAAAATGGCTTGAGTAGACAGGGACAACCCCTCAAAGCTAAACAAGTGACGCGCAATGTGAGAGACCTCAACATCAATACGCTAACCTCAATCACCAAAAATAGATTACAGCCCCCCCCAACATGACCAACCTTGACGATCTCTCCGACCACTACATCAACACGGTGTCTAACATTCTTGATACTATGGCACCGAAGCAACTCAAAAGGATTCCCGTCAAACAGTCCGAACCCTGGTTTAATGGTGCCCTAAATGATGAGCGGCGCAACCTTAGACTCTCAGAGAGGCTCTGGAGAAACATGCCCTCCACCACTAGTCTCACTCAACTTAGGAAAGTGAGAAGTACTTGCAACAAACACATCCGCTTGGCTAAAATAGAACACTTCAGGACTCAGCTGGATGGAGCTAAAAATAGACCCAAGAAACTCTTTGAAATCATCAAGGAACAAGTTAACCATTCTTCAACCCTAACACTACTCCGGTTTCCTTGTTTCCTAGCGGTGATGATTTCACTGTTCACTTCTCTGAAAAAACCAGGAAAATCGAGCTGGAGCTACGTCCTGTCACTCCAACACTGAGGCCTCCGAAACTATCCGCATTTCCAATTGAGCTGGTAGAATCCTCGACAATATCCTCGCCCTTAGGATGTTCTCTCAAGAATAACGCCTCTTAGAATTCCTTTCTCCTCCGTGATGGCAAGGAGCTTCTACACAACATGGCGTCCCTTAAACCCTCCAACCATTTCAGCGATCCTTTACCTGCTAAGCTTTTTAAAGAGCTCAACTCAGCCATTCTCCCTCTTTGGTCCAAGATCATTCATGAATCCCTCCTACAGGGAAAGATACCTGACTGCCTCAAGGTTGGGCAAGTTACTCTCATCCCTAAGAAACCCAACGTGGACCTGTCGGATCCTAACAACTTCAGACCTATCACCTGCATTATGACACTAGCTAAGCTGCTCGAAAAATGCGTCCACTCACTGCTATGTAACCACATTGAGAAATATCATCTCCTTGACCCCATCAGTCAGGTTTCAGACCAGGCCACAGTACTGAAACGGCACTGACCCACATTGTAGATGACACCTTGAGAGCCCTTGACCAAAATGTCCCTTGTCTCCTGATCCTTCTGGACCAGTCCTCAGCCTTTGATACCGTCAAACATGAGAACCTGATTAATCTTCTTCAACATAGGATGGGTCTCTTGGGCCCAGTCCTAAATTGGTTCACCTCTTTCCTACATAACCGCACACAAAGGATCAAAACTAACCAGCCCCTTGCTTCCAGTACCCCTGTCACGATAGGAGTGCCTCAAGGATCCGCGCTCTTGCCCACTCTCTTCAACCTTTTTATGGAACCACTTTCCCTCATTCTGAACCTTGCTAATATTCAGTATCACATGTATGCGGATGACACGCAACTCTACCTGAAGATCTCCTCTCAAGAGGACATAAAACGCTTAATGCTGCACTTGCACAAACCCAACAATGGTTAGCTCGGAACCATCTGCTGTTAAATACTCTCAAAACTGAATTTCTTCCGATTTCCCCCCCAATCACTCGGCTCTTACCCTGGATTGGCTTAAACAGCTCACTCCTCTGACTGCACCCCTCAAGTCGTAGACTCTGCCAAATCTCTAGGCATCACCCTGGATAAACACTTAAACATGCAAGTGCACATCAGTGCAGCTATTAGGGGAGCCAACTTTCAACTTAACACCCTTAAGAAAATCAAACCTTTCCTCCCCACCGAAGACATCAGGCCGGCGGTTCAATCCTTGGTTATCTCTAGGTTGGAATATGGTCTGGTGACCCTTGCTGGACTTCCCAAAGCTAGCTTGGCCTCACTCAGAACTACCCTGAACGCATCGGCTAGACTCATCATGGGCTCCAGAAAGCATGACCACATCTCCCCTGACCTTTTGCAACTAAACTGGCTATCTATTGAAGCCAGAATCCGATTCAAGATAGCTTGCCTGACCCATAAAACCATACATTTCAACACTCCGATCTACCTGGCAAATAAGCTTGAACTTTCGGGCTCTGGTCGGAACCTTAGAAGTACGTCCACCCTACTCTTGAAACCACCAAGATTCAAAAAGAAAAGTTCTGACAATCGTACTTTCTCCGGTCTTGCTCCAAGAATCTGGAACTCCCTGCCTCCCGAGATCAGATCCAATCCTTCCACAATATCTTTCAAGAAACTTGTCAAATGGCTACTCATGAACGAACTTTAACAGTATCAACTTGCTCTCATGCTCTTGTTTTGTTAAATATTCTGATTATTATTGTAATACATGGGTGCGCTCTATTGTATGATGGTATGTTAAACTGTTCTCGTGCTCTAGGGCACCTCTGATACCCCCAACTCTTAACTGGCTCTGTTTCCCACTCTGTTGTAACCTCACCTACTGTCCCTTTGAGTTTGTTACCCTTGTTTTTGCCATTTCTGTACAGCACTCTGATACCCTTATGGGTCTTGTTCGCGCTTTATAAAACTTTTCAAATAAATAAATAAACAAATACATAACCAGCCCAAGTGAGAGCAAAGTTGCAAACAAGTACGATTAGTTAGTAGTGCCGAGCACCTGTCTGGAAGTAACTATCACATAATATAAGACTTTTAAACATAGGTTACCTGCATGTAAGTAGCAGCAGCATGTTAGCTATTTGCGAAAACAATAATATTCGCAATAACACAGAACAGAAGAACACAAAATAGTAATATAAATAGCTACTCACCAAGCCCGGGACCTCAACACCTAGCAGGTCCAGCAGGTCCTGCTCCCTGTCCAGGATATCGGACCACCGGTGTGTCAATTGGTTATGGGTGCACCGGACCCCAGAGCAGCGAAACACTGCCCGGCGCACCCTTGCCCACTGCCGGTGATGCTCCCGGAGCCCATACCCGGACCCAGGCCTGCCGCCTGCTGCCAGGGTTAAGGGGAGGTAGTGCTGGATGAAAAAACCAGTGCGGCCAGCTCCACCTCTGCGAATAAGGCCCGTGGCTGCACCCCTTCTGGGCGCCGCCTTCCCGCAAGGAAGGCTGTTGCGGCTCTCACTCCGAGCCCTCCTCTTCCCCTGGCCCTTGCTCTTTGCCATGGTTCTGGGTAGGCGGGGGGCAAAAAAGAAAAGGTAGGAAGTAAGAAAGTAAGTCAAAGAAATGAAAAAAGCAAGTAATAGAAAAGAGTGAAAAACACACAAAAAATACACAAAAAGTAGGAAAAAACGCAAAATATACAATCAGGAATAGAGAGGGATAGATAATAAATAAATAAATAAGAATTTAAAAAAAGTTTCTAGAAACAAAGGATTGAAAAGATATAGAGAGGATAGAAAAACAGGCCCAGAACCATAGCAAAAGGTGAAAAACAAGATGACCGCGCCTATTGGCGACCGCGTGAAGTTCGCGCAATATTTCCCCCGAGCACGCAAAAAGCATCCCCGAACACGCAATACGTGTTCCCGAACAGGAAAAACGCATCGCAAACGGGTGCAACAAGCAACTCCACATGCTCGCGGAATTCCACGAAGCTCGCAGAGTTTTTTTGCGACTTCGCGGAATTCCACGCAGCGCGACTACGCAAACTCCGCCCAGGGTTATGTGACATGGAACAGCATCAATTATAGCTTAAATCAACCCCATTGTCAGTTATCCACAAAAGACAATTTACACACAATTCATATGCTCAACTGAGACTGGTGTGTGTTTGTAAATATGAAATCCAAGCTTGGGCAATCCATAAACACCATACATGTAATGTCACCAAACAAAAGCAGGATGGCATGACTGACTTATAAATGAGTAAGCAATGGACTATTAAGACAACGCACACCTTGCCTAACAAGAATCCCTGCAGTAAGTGGAGTCCTGTTGAGGCAACAGGGTCGGAAGACTGTGAGAATACTGCTCACCTTACACACACCATTGGCTCAGGAAATGCATCAGATGAGTTCACAGCCATGAAGGGATTTTGCCCACAGTGGCATGCCACCTGTGGCAAGGTTGACATTGCCACTATTCTATCAGATCTGAAGAAGACACAGACATGGGTCCACCACCATCAAGTCACATACAAGTATTGTAACATCACTTTGTGTACATGGGTGTGTCCAAAGTCACTGCCATGTAGTCAAACTCTATATGTATCCAGGTGTATTGATGAGACAGGTGTCTTACTGCACATCACAAACATATGCACATGCTTCGCCTAAACTGTTGCACTTTGATACACTTGCACTATGTTGACAAATGAAAGCATGACTTATGTGTAAGTGTGTTTTGAAAAGGAAAAGGTTTGTGACTTCATGTCACACTCTTAGCCAAAACTGATGTTGACGATGACACCCAGGAAATGTAGACACAAAATTTCTGAATACATACTGTCAAAGTGCTCATACGCCATTGACCAAATGCAATCCATGCCATACTAACATCATTGTATACGTAAACTACTAATTGTACATGTTATACAGTTAACTAAAAAACTATTTGGTGGACACAGAAATTTGAAATCAAAAATGTAAACATGCTTTATTCGGCATCAAAATTATGAAAAATAAATAGCAAAAGGTGGTATGGGCCAAAACATCATGCCCATCTACTCTTGCCTACACAAGTTCTACTAGGGGACACCTCCCCATGGGAGGGGCATCTAGGGGGCATGCCAGGCACCAAAGGGGAATAACTAGTGGGGACTGGGTTGGATTTTGGGAGGGATGGGATCAGGAGGGGTGTTAGGGTCCACTGCAGTGGTAGATTCTGATTGAGGGGGGCTCCACTGCAGTGGTTGTTTCTAATTGAGGGGGGGCAGCTGTAGTGGTAGGGGCAGATGGAGGTGGGGATGGGGTGTCCTTAACTATTTTGGGGATTTTGTAAAGTTTGAGGGATTTTTCAGGAATGGGATGGGGCAGGTCTTTTTAGTGGGGTTGTTTTGTGATGGAGGTACTGGGCATGTCTGGTAAACTATGGGTTGGCGGAGCTGATTTTGTCTTCTGAAAATGAGGGATTTCCTGGTGTTTTTTTTTTAGGTGGTTTCATCTCAGGAGGGTGGGGGCAGGTGCAGATGCCGGGTCAGGGGGGAGGTATTTTCTCTTCTTAGGAGAGGGGGTGTAGGTTTGGGGAGGGAAGAATTCAATGGGAACAAGGTGGGGTACCTGGCCTGAGGGTGGAACAGGAGAAGAAAGGGTAGGGGTTGTGGAGGTAGAGGGTTGTGAGGTATGCGGAGTGTCTGTGGATGCATGTGTGTCCTCTGCTTTCATGTCCCTGGTGGAGAGTGTGCTTTTTGTCTCCTGAGTGTGCATGTGTGCGGTTTGCAACTTGTGTTTATGTGCTGCATGTGGATGTTGAGGTATGTGCATGTGTGTGTTTGTGTGTGTTTGTGTGTGCTTGGGTCAGGGAGAGTAGTTAGGACAGTGGATGGGGAAGAGGTAGGAGGGGGGAGGTACTGCTGGAGCAGGGACACTGCTGCTGTCAGTGTGGAGGCCAGAGCCTGATTGGATCTGTGTAGGGCAGACATGTTAGAGTGAGTGCCCTCCAGGAATGACAACATTGTGTCAAAAGAGTGGTATGTGCATGGAGGACATTCAGCAAGGATATCTGCTCCACAGAGATCTGTCTCAGGATGTCGTTGGCCTCCACCCTGAGGGCAGCAGGGGAGGCAGGGGGTGAGGTGCCTGGCCCAAAGGAGATGGCTCCCCTGCCACAGGAGCGGCCACAGACACTGGTACTGAGAGCAGCTGGGAAGGTGGAGATGGTAGTGGTGGTGGATTCTAGGTTTAGGTTCCTGTCAATGTCTCCTCCACCACCACATGGGAGTCTTCACTGGAGCTGTGATCTGCTTCTGAGCCTGCTGATGGAGTTGCAGAGCTGGCCGCAGTGAGGCTCCCCTCACCCTCTCCGTCACTGGGTCCCTACTCCTCCGACTCATCACTGGTCCCAGACTGACGTACTGCTCCCACCACATCCATGGCACTGTCTCCTCCGCTGGCCGCTGATGATGCTGTGACCAAGAATGAAAATGAATCACATAAGTCATCCGTATGTACTTGACACATAGGTAACATCACAAATCTTCACAGATCCAAAAAAAGACATAACATTGAGTTGTGTTATTAGCTCTTGCTACATTAACATACATGGCACTTGTTTGTCTGACAGTTAACCATTGCTCAATCACACATGATGTGATCTGCAACATTGGGTGTATCAACATGAAATTACACAACCACAAGGTCAACTAATGCACTATGTAGCAGGGGATGTTTCGTCTTGTGCTCATGACGGTCTTGTGTCCTGACATACCTGTCTCCTCTTCTGCAAGGGAGTTTTGCCATCACAATGGGAATATGATTCAAAGAATTGAATTGAGATCCATTCTGCTATCCTTAGTCATCAAATGGGGAACCATTGGCTCATATGTCACAGCTCAAATGCCTTCCTTGTCTAACATTCACATTGCGTAGTCATTGTATGATTCATGTCACACTGATAACAGTGATTGATCACATTTGTCCTGTAACTTAGCTTTTCTACTGTCAGTTCACACATCTGGCTCTTATTGCGGAGACATCAATGTTGTACACATAGCTAGGGTGACAGGCACGTGGCACACTGTCCTGTGTCATCTACGCACAGCGTGATGTAGAAGAATCAGAATGTTTTGCACATTGAAAACAGCTCAAGTTTCACACAGGTGAAAAATGGTCTACAAACTTCCAAGTCTGATGACTGCAGCTTCACAATGCTTCAGGTGGAACACCATTCCACTGGCATGTCTGGGTGCATTGTCTGTAGGGACTATTGTTACTGAACCAATATCCGTCATGATTACAGTCAACACTGTGTATAAATCCTGTCTAGACTGCACAAGTCCCCCTTTGTATGGGCCAAGTCTGAATGACCCTCACTTCGATTAGACATATTGCACACTTTGTACAGCTGATATTGCTCCTGTTTAACATCTCATTTTGTTAACTAACTCCAAATGGATGCATATTTGACATCTCCGAATCTGACAGTGATGCATCAAACACATGGTTTACAAAGGCATCAAGTAGGAATAGTCAAGAGCATTTACACACATGTCAACTGTTGTGAATGTGAACCTCACATCATACCTCACAATTGCAGACATGTTTCGACCAGTGACCACCTGTGTTTGACACTGAATGGCTTGTGTCCTCACCCTTACAGAGTCAGACACATGGACTCACTCTTTGAATGGAGATATTGGAATATTCAACAATATCATGGGTAAGGCCAGTGTGACATGTGACCAGAGTTAGCATAGCTGTGATTGTCCCATGGGATACATTTGATTACACTTAACAGCATGGCTGGGACCAAACATTAGCACACCGACCAAGCCAAACTCACCTAGGCCTGAACATAGACAACACATTCTGCAATAATATATAGCATGGCCTTTCCATAATTGAGTGCTCCAATTACAACATACTTCAATGATTTGTTAAAACCACACTGAGAACAGGCTCACCCATCAGTCAATGTGCAGGCACATGTCAAGCTGTGGCATTACTGCTGAAGCTCATACACATGCACATTTATTCTGAATTTTTGGTGAACACATGTGCATGGCACTACTGTCACTACCCTGAACATAACTTACTCACATGTCCCTGATGAAACGGGCTTAACCAGGCATCTAATGATCCTTCTACATAGGCATATCTTGAAAATAACAGTGGGTTTGCCTGACTTACGACCTGTAAAAGTGCCATCAGACCAAGATATTACAACATGCAACAAGGCACATACTCATCCCTTCCTTGCTGCTGCTTGGCCTTCAACCGCCCATCTAGGTCAGGGAAGACCACCGCTAAGAATCATGTGGTGCGGTCTCTCCTGGAGTCTCAATCTGCACCATCCATTCAGTCCATGTGGCACCTTCCTGAAATGCTAGGCCACTATAAATGCGGCCACTGCAAGGCTTGTAAATGCACTATCCAAACCAAAAAATTCACCTACAAACAACATGTGATCGATCTAAAAACTTTCACGAACTGCAACACTTCGGATGTAATTTACGCTATTATTTGCCCGTGTGACATGATGTATGTGGGACAGACTCAACAGAAAGTGAAAACACGTGTACTCCAACACTGCAGCAGAGTGCGTTGCAGTGTTTTTGGAGCACCCCTGGTTGAGCATTTTCAGAGCGCCCAGTACGAAGCCGAAAGCCTAAAATGGGTTGTGCTAGAGAAGGTCACGCTTGAGGTCAGGGGAGGGGGCACTCAATCCAAATGGTGGAGAAGTGTGGCTCAATGGTTAGAGCGGCAGACCCTGATGCAGAGATCTGGCCCGGGACCAGGGTTCAATTCCCGCCTCGGCGGGTCTTGGGCTCAATTTCCTCGGACCTGATAATTCTCGCCTCGGTGCCTATTCTAATCATGGGTCCCACTCTGCACCTCTGTGCAATAGCTTGCTTAATCTCCACAACGGCCCCAACAGCGCTGGGATGCCTGGCTTCACCCTGGGGGTGCCCAGGAGTGGACATTTCACAGGGAAAAGCCAGGAAGGGTTCCACAGCGGTATGCGTACAGCGCCAGGACACCCCTTTGGGGGTATAAGTGCGCTTTACAAGTACAAATTTCATTTCATTTCATTCATTCAATCCATCCTGAATGTTCGTGAATGTAAATGGATGCATTTTCTGGACACTATTTATAATGGCCTAAACGAATTAGACGCTAGCAGTGCACAACTATCATGCTTTACTACTGAGTAAGAATTATGCCCATGCTTATACTGACACTCAGGTGCTTAATTCTCCAGTGCAGCATTCATTTTTTAAGATCGTTACATAGGGCCTACGTTGGGACTAATTGACCACTTCGCAATGTCTGAGAGCAGCCTCTTTATAATGTGTTAACATGTGAGAACAAGAACAAGATTTACCTTGGTTTACACTGAGTTATGGAATTGCCCCTTTTTCAGACAATTGCTTGTTAGGTGTTTGCCACACGTAATTTCTGTGAAACGGCATATGTATTGTTTTTCTCAAAATAACCAGCTGTTATGGTTTTTCATGTATGCTGTTTTAATTGAATTGTGTGATAAAGTATTGAGAGGTTACATGCGAACAAACTAATTATGACCCCGCATTGTTTAATGTATACAGCCATTATGTATCTCTAGGATGCTCTTTTCCAATGGGGACCGCACCTTCACGAAACATGTTCTGCCTTTCCTTTTGCAAGTGAACACCTTGAGACCAGCAGCGGTCTTTCTTCCTTCTTTCTTTTTAAAAAAAAAAACGGAACCGCGTTTTATCTACGGTCCAGAATCCCTCCGTGACTACGTGTTGGCAGCAGCCAGCGACTGCTCACGCGACATAGCGCGTGCACGCCACCGGTCACGCTGACAGGCATTTAAAGAATCTCCCTCACAGTGCTCCGTTTATGAGTTAGTGAACGGATGCGCAGCACTCGAGGTAAAGGGATTTTTGAGGCACAATCTCCCTGTTCCATTACCTTTTAAGCACAATACCACTATTTTTTAGCATAATATCTCTGTTAGGACGGTGGTGAATATTTTCCCCGCTTTTTCCTTTTTTTAGAAACCTGGAACCTTTGGATTATTCTTGGCCTCATTTTTGATTAATTGGAATACACTTTAAAGTTACAAAGAAGTAAGTCCTCTCTACTATGTGACGTGTATACGCATTTGATAAATAGCCATAAGGTAGATAACTGTTGAGTCATACATTACTGATGGCACGAAAATCTTCATTTCAGATTGCCATCCAGGTCTCCTCTCTACCACAGGAGCCCACGGGCCCACTATCACTATTTGACCACCACAGACATTGGTGGATAACTGTAATTTCTTTATCATTTACTTTTGGATGCCTTTAGCATCTCAATTCATTCTCTTTAAGTATTTAAAGGTTATTTTTCATTTATTTCTTAGGTGCCCCCCCAGTCTTGAGGAAGACCCCTCTGTAAGGACCAAAGTTACCCTACATTTCCCTGGGGTCGAAACGTCGACAATCCCGTTTTCTAATGCGAGTGTGGACAACAGTGCTTTTTCACTGCGCCAAACTAAACACAATGGTTTTGAATATTAGTTTTTAGCCATTTGTCAGGCTGGACAGGCTGTTGTATATAACAATGTGGATGTATATATTGTCACTACCCTTCCTTTTCTACTGAACTCTCAGTTTTGCACAAACCCCCCCCCTTTTTTCCTACTTTGGGGCACTTTTGTATAAATCATCCAGATATGTGTTGGGTGTTGAACATATCCATGTGTGCTCAATATGATTAAACATTTTTGAACAGGAACCTTCATTGTAAGTAATTTAATGAATGCTATCATATAAAGAATTGTTTTTTTCAATTGTGTTTCACTAGGACCATTTTCTTCTGTACTAATGTGAAGGTTATGGCAGCTTTACATTTCTTTGCCACCGGTTCATTTCAATACACAGTGGCAACATCTGGTGGAATGTCACAAACCATGTTCAGCTGTGTGCCTCCTGATGTTTTGGAGACATTTCTCCATTACCTGGAACACTACATTAAGTTCCCAACACCTGGAGAGTTGTCAGACATCAAGGAGGAATTCTATGCATTGGAACGGATACCCCATATCATTGGCTCTATTGATGGCACCCACGTTGCATTGGTACCACCACAGGCAAATGAGGTGGTGTATCGCAACCACAAACATTACCACTCCATCAATGCCCAGGTGGTATGTTTGGCTGACATGTCCATCTCCCATGTCTGTGCACGTTTTCCTGGATCGGCACATGATGCATATATCAAGAGGAACAGTGCCATCCCCCGTTTGATGTCTCAGCTACAACCTGACTACCTGGCTTGTTGGTAGGTGATGTGGCATGTGTGTGTTGTGTTGTGTGTTGATTTTAAGTCTGATAATGCTCTGTTAAACAACAACTGTTTTTTTTTCTGTGTTCAATGCAGGAGACTCTGGGTACCCCAACCAGCCTTGGTTACTGAAACCACTGCGTAACCCAGTCATCCCTGCAGAAGTGCGGTTTAATGAGGTCCATGGTAGGAGCCGGCGAGTCATTGAACGGACTTTTGGCCTCCTGAAGACAAGATTCCGCTGTCTGGATCGAACAGGAGGAGCCCTCCAATATGCCCCAATGAAGGTGTGCAAGATCATTGCAGCTTGCTGCATGCTCCACAACCTGGCTATATGGAGGGAAATACCAATTATATAGGACGATGGAGACCAGCAGCCTCCAGCGAAGGAGGATCCTGGACTGGGACATGATGACAGTGGGGATGATGATGATGGCGTGGATTTGAGACAACAGCTTACCCAGAACTTTTTCACATGAGTGTAGGTATGCAATGAAAGTAGGAGACTACCCCCAATTGTTTGTTGTTGTGTTGCTGGTGGACAATGTGTATGCATGCTTATGAGTGTATGAAAATTGCCCTGATGTTTGTTGTATGATACGTTTTTAAGATGGAAAAGTTGGCATGTACAGTGTTACTGTGAATCCTAGCTAGTGTCCACACTGTAAATCTTGTGCTTCAGATGACATTGTTTGCTAAATTGAACTGGCTTAGTCCTGTGTGCCTAACTCTGTTCTATGGGCTCTATTATGATGGCGGGTGGACAAAGTCCGCCCGCCACCGCAACGGAATGCGGGGCCGCCCGCCAGGGGTGCAGCAGTCCCGCTGTGCCGATTACGATGCGCCCACCACAGTGGCGGGCGCATCACACATATTTTACATTGCAGCGGGCGGTGCTGCACGCAGCACCCGCCGCAATGTAAAACAGCATGTTGTGCATTTGCATGCACAACGTGACAGGCACCGCGCGGTGCCTGCCACCTTGTGCATGCAAATGCAGGGGGTACCATAGGTACCCCCCATGTGCACCCCCCACCCTCCAACACCCTGGGGACCTGCATCGGGCCCCCAAAAGCAAAGACTGCATGCCTTTCCATGGCAGCAACGCCGCCATGGAAAGGCTGATCTCCGCAAACATCCTGATATGGATGGCGGTGTCTGCAAGACACCGCCACCATATTAAAAATGTTTTCCGCCCGGTCGACGAGTCGACCGGCGGAAAAGCGGCGGACGGTCTTTCCGTCCGCCGTGGACCCCCCAGCCATCCTAATATGGCGGGGGTCTTTCTGGTGTGGATGGCGGGCGTTTCGCCCCCGCCCGGCCCGGTGGGGGCGAACCGCCCGCCATCCTAATGGGCCCCTATGTTTCTACTTGCCATAGTACTTTGCCATGTCAACCCGCAAGTTGTGACCACACCAGACCCCTGATGTTGTGACATACTCCAACATTGGACTGTTTTGGAAATCCATGGCCCGCACTTCCTTTTGGACTGATGGACATTTATCTTTACTTTAGAGCATTTCGTTACTGTGTGATGTCATTTGACATTGGGTTAAGGTGCTAGGTTGTATCAGGAAAATAAACCTGTTCTACACAATGATGTGTGCCTTGTCTGTTTTCACACATCCAAAGATTATTTGGAAACAAAACATGCTCCATGATGAACTGGTTTGCTAACAATGATTGTTGATTGTGCTTGCAAATGGTGCTAGTATATTAAGCAATAGACTTGCATTGCATCTGTAACGTCCTACGGGTTGTGTTATGACCTGGTTGTGTCTATATATCATGCTGTGACAAGGTACATATACTCACAAGCCAGTAATTTTCCTCTTTAAAGTGATGTGTTACCAATGCTGTTGACACTTTCTCTTTTGAGATTTTCAGCATCATTTCAATATCTACATTTGGCATTCAGAGTCACAACATGAGCAAGTTTTTTTGTGCAAAGTGAATTATTTTAGTTCATAACATGATGAAATCAGTCCACATCATGGTAGTGTACTCAACAAAAAACTAAAAAACAAAGTGCAGATAGGAGTTGGTAGTGTTTGTAAATGAGGTATTCCAAATTATATCCACAGTTATTTGAGTCCATAGTCCAATTTAGACCCTCCAGCCAATGTGGGACAGTTCAGTGACAGTCAACAAAGTGAATGCTTGGCACACAATGGAGGATATCAGGAGCAGGTAGTCACTTCCTGGGGGTGATGCGTAGCCATCTGTCTCTCACCGTTTCTTCTTCGGATGACCTACTCCACGTTTTTCCGGGGGACCCTCAGGTGCAGGCAGCGGTGGTGCAGGGTGCTCTCCGCCAGAGTCCACATCCCTCCCTGTGGCTGGTGCAGATGTTGTTGCACTGGATGTTGTAGGCACACAGGGAGGTGTGGACATGTTGTTGGCAATCAGGCGGAGGCAGGTTACAATGTCCCTGTGCACCACAGTCATTTCATCAATTTTTTCCAGGAACCTGTCCTGTTTGTCATTTTGGGCTGCCTGCTGCTGTTGGATGGTCCTGAGGATCCCAACGACTTGGCCAAATTCTCCTTGTGAATCCTCATATGCATGGAGGATTCTGGAGAGGTTTTGGGTCTCCACATCAGCAACACCAGCTGCATGATGGTGCCGGTTCCCACGGTCCCTCCCACCACCCCTACCCACCTGAGCAGGACCAGTTGCTGCTGGCAAAGTAAACACAGAGCATCCTTCATTGTTGACAGGGGTGTTGTTGTCCGGCAACTCCAGAGTGCCCTGTGTTGCTGTGCTGTCGGTGTTGTCCCGAACTGCTGAGTCCGTGCGGATAGGGGTCAGCTGGGTGTTGTCAGCTGAGGCCGGAGTGTTCGCAGAGGGTCCTGATGTTGCCGCCGCTGGTGCTGTGGGGTGACCCAAACCAGATGGGCCAGGTTGTTCCTCGTCGTCCGAAGATGGATGAGAGGCATCAATGCCGGAGAGCTCCTAGTTGACCAGCAACTGGGACTGGCTGTCCTGGATGGTTCCAGTGGTGTCCCCAGCTAGCCCTGTGGGTACAGAAACAACACAATAACTGCTGTGAATACCCACTGCCCCTCAAATCATAGTCACTACATAGACTGCTGAACCTAATGATGAGTTAATGTAGATAGATTAGCCTCCTTCATCCATGATGCTGGCCTATTTTTGGGGATAACTATGTATTTTGGACAAGAGGGGGATTGACGGACATGTCCAGGTATATGCATAAATGAGCCTGTTGTGTTTAGTTTACATTACATGTCCAAAGACATTGACTGGTTTCTGACACCCTGTTAATGACACAGGTTTGTTTGTGTTGTCCACATCTTTACTTTCACAGTGAGATACATAAACTTTCTCTCCCTATGTAGGTACTTTTTTGTGCCTGTGTACTGGTCTTAGTGCGTCTTTAGCAGTCACATTGGTGTGGCTGCCCACACACTCACATTCTGCTAACCTAGCCAGAAAGTTGTGGGAATGGAGTGATTGAGGTGCTTCTTGTTATCATCTCATTCTACACATGTGAATGGCTGTGACTAGCGTGTGTGATTGGTTAGCTTTGTGGCTACACAGATCATGTACTTTGTACATTGACTCCATGGTCAAATGAGTTCACAAACTCAGCGTTCTGCAATTTTGTGGCAATGAACTATGAAAATCTGAAGTTTGAGTGCTCGTTCTCTATTTGTGAAATGTGCACACCTCCTCCCACCCAGCCCCACCAGGCCACCAGGAAGAGTGTTGTCCAGACAATGTTTGTAAGTGTACTTGCAAGATATTTCTCAATGGTGGCTGGTGTTTGTAGCACATAGGCAAATGTGGCAGTTGTGATAGGTTCTGTCAGGGACTGTCCGGGACTATGTCGGGAACACAGTCAGGGACTTGGGCAAGGACTGGGAGCGGGGTAGCAAACGTACACAGAGAGAGGAGTACAGCGCTGCCCAGGATCACACAGGAAGTCAGAGGAGAAAAGGGATCCAAAGGGGAAGCCTGTACAAAGGAACAAGATGGCTAAGACTCAGAAAGGAAGGGCACTCACAAGGCAATTTAGTATTCAGACTAACTATACCCAGGACGGACGTGCAAGACATATATATAATACAACATTAACAATAAAAGGGAGTGTGGGGTAAAGCACTCAGGAGCTCCACACGGTAAGACTGAAGCTCAGTAAGTTCCTCACCCACAATTGCTGTTACAGATACTGACTGAAAATACCCACATATAGGATATGCATGCAAAGGCAGGGTCTGTGGAGCTTATACCTATGGTGATGTTATAAATGTAACTCAAAGACAATATTCACAGTGAACAAGAAACACCACCTAGGTAGTCAGCTGTGCCCACGGATCCTGGCAATCAAACAGGAACACGCAAGGCAGTAACAACAAAGGGGTAGAACTAAACACAAGCACAATAGACAAGGAGCTAGCAAGGAGGAGTGCTTAACAGGAAAGGAAGGAAATCACAGGGCACACTTGGCAGAAAGCAGGTAACAAACATACAAGGTAACAGAAGCAAGACAGCAGAAATAGAAAGACAGCAAACCAGAACTGGAACCAAGGAAATGGGAAGAAAGGCAGGGACTGGATAAGGATATACAGAAGGGGAGGCTACAAGGGTATACTAGAATAGTGCAGGTTACGGAATCAAGAAAACAAAGTAGCATAGAAGGCAGTGCTGGGGCAGGAACAAGAATTGAGCAAAAGCTCAGGAGTCAAAGTAGCACTGCAGGTAGTGCTAGTTCAGGAGAAGGGAAACTGCTGCAGGTCAGGCACAAGGAATGCTAAGGCTCAGGAGTCAAGGTAGCACTGCAGGCAGTGCTAGTTCAGGAGAAGGGAAACTGCTGCAGGTCAGGAACAAGGAATGCTAAGGCTCAGGAGTCAAGGTAGCACTGCAGGCAGTGCTAGTTCAGGAGAAGGGAAACAGCTGCTGGTCAGGAACAAGGAATGCTAAGGCTCAGGAGTCAAGGTAGCACTGCAGGCAGTGCTAGTTCAGGAGAAGGGAAACTGCTGCAGGTCAGGAAAAAGGAATGCTAAGGCTCAGGAGTCAAGGTAGCACTGCAGGCAGTGCTAGTTCAGGAACAAGGGAAACTGCAGGCAGTTCAGGAACAAGGAATGCTAAGGCTCAGGAGTCAAGTTAGCACTGCAGGCAGTGCTGGTTCAAGGAAACAGGAAATAGCTACAGCTCAGGAAACAAGGAGTCAAGAGAGCACTGCAAGCAGTACAAATCAGGAACAAGAAATAGCTGAAGCCCAGGAACAGGAACAAAGATTAACTATAGCTCAGGAACCAAGGAAACAAGGTAGCACTGCAGGCAGTGCTAATTCAGGTACAAGAAATAGCTATAGCTCAGGAACTCAGGAAACAAGGCAGCACTGAAGGCAGTGCTAATTCAGGCACAAGGAATAGCTATAGCTCAGGAAACACTGGAAACAAGGATTGGCCTCACCGGTATACAGCTACAATGACCAACCCTGGGCTGAAGGGAGCTGGGGCTTAAAAGAGCTCACAGTAATCACATGCATCAGGTGTGAGCAGGCTAGCAGCAGCCAGCCACAGGTGAACTGAATTCCTCCACCCATCCTTGGCCTGCAGGGGTGGAGACAACGCAGTGAGCAGGGGATTATAGGTAATGGAGTTTCCAGTATGAGCAGGCTGGCTTCCACAAAACCCGGCATGGATTGGGAATGGATGTCAATTCCTAAATGATGTCCAAATGCCTGGAAGTCAGGATATGCATACAGGGGAGTGTCTGGAAGCATATTAGAATACTGGAAAGCCCCACAATTCAGCCCCCTGGTGGTGGGAACGAGAGCACAGGGAGTGAATCGTGGCAGGTTCAGACAGCAGTCTGCCATCTTGCTAGTACACATGAACTCACTGTGAGGGAGACATAGCCCCGATGAAGTGGTTGTGCTGTGTATGTAGGAGTGTTTGCTGTTCTTCCAAGTCCCATCAGGCTCAGTCCTAAGTACACCTTCCTGCCCACTGCAAACAGGCCAACAGGGCATAAGCTTACCTCAAAGTGTGTCAGAATATCCCTGCCAGCTGTCTGGCACTGGGAACAGGTGTCTGACTTGAAGACAACTCCCCTCATGGCCTTGTGCTCCACACACCACGCCCCAGTCTCTGCCATTGAATAGTTGGATGTCCACTCACTGTCAGGTAAACATGGTTCTTAGTGGTCTTGTATGGCTGTGTGTGAGGAGGAGTGTTTGCAATTGCCAGCCATCCCATCAGGCCCTGTACTACACACCCTTTTCTGCGTGCAAAAACAGCACCCCTGGAATTATGCTTTCCTGCGAGTGAGTGTATATGTACTGACAAAGATGGCTGACACTGGTGCATGGTGTGTTGTGCACAAGTCACTGTTGGTATTTGTGGAAAAGTCAGACACCAGTGCCCAGTGTCATACATCCTGCTAGTGAATTCTAAAACACAGTGGGTACTCTTAGTTCCTGTTGGTCTGTTTGTGATGGTTGGGCAGGTGTATGTTGGACAGTGCCTGATGTGAGTTGTAGCCTTTTGAAATACTCCTCCTCCCACCAGCCCAGCTAACTCATCTGAGACTATGGCTAACTGGCAGTGAGGGTAAGGGTGCTGGCAAGGATGCTGACACTGGCGCATGGTGTTAAACCTGAATCCAAATCCCAACAAGGCCTTGTGCCCAAAACACCACGCACCAGTGTCAGGCATCTTGCTGTTGCACCTCCATTCACTGTCAGGTAGGCATAGGCCCAGATGAAGTGGTTGTTTGTGGTGGGTGTAATATTGTTTACCATTAGTCCTACTCACACAAGTCTGTGTCCATAACACACTGTTCCCACCCAGAGAAAACTGACCACATGGCAGAATGGTTTCCTGACAGTGATTGGAAATGGATTATCAAGATGTGTGACACTTGTGCCTGGTGTCTGAGTTGGCCACAAATCCCAACAGGGCCTTGTGGTCCAAACAACAGTCCCCAGTGTGAAACATCTTGTCATTACATTTCCAATCACTAGGTAAGCAGAGTTTCTGGCATGCTAGTTGGGCTGGGTGTGACGAGTGTGTGTAGGACAAGGCCTGATGTGAGTTGTAGCCATTGTAAATACACCTCCTCCCACCCAGTCATGCTAACTCCTCTGTGCCTATGGTTACCTCACATTGAGGGAAAGTGTACTGGCAAGGTGGTTGGCACTGGTGCATGGTGTTGAACTTGAAGCCAACTCCCACCAAGGACCTGTGCTCCAAACACCATGCAACAGTGTCAGCCATCTTGCTAGTACACTTCCATTCACTGTCAGGTAGTCATAGGCCCAGATGAAGTGGTTGTGCTGGGTGGGAGGAGAAGTGTTTGCACTGACTCCATCTCCCATCAGGCCTTGTCCTAAACACACCTTCCCACCAAGCACAAACAGACCGCCTGGGACTCTGCTTTCCTGACATTGAGGTGAAATGTGCTGTCAAGATGGCTGACACTGGGGACTGGTGTTCAAAGCAAAAGGCCATGATGGGAGTTGTTGTCAACACAGACAACAGGCATCACTGTCAGATATCTAGAGAGTACACGTCCCCTCACTGTCAGGTAAGCATAGTTCCAGGTGGGCTTGTTGTGCTGTTTGGAAAGAGTAGTGTTTGCACTGACTCCATATCCCATCAGGCATTGTCCTACACACACCTTACCAGCCAGCCCAAACAGACCACCTGGAACTATGCATACCTCACATTGAGTGGCAATGTACAGCCAAGATGGCTGACACTGGGGACTGCTGTGCAAACCACAAGGCAGATGGGAGTTGTGATAAACTCAGACAACAGGCATCACTGTCAGACATCTTGCCAGTTCACTTTCCCTCATTGTCAGGACACCACTCTTACGGGTGGGCTGTTTGAGCTGGGTGGTAAGGTGTGTGTGGCCCCAGGCCTGATGGGAGTTGTAGTGACAGCAAACACTCCTCCTCGCACCCAGCACAACAAGCCTACCCAGAACTGTGTTTCTCTGACAGTGATTGTGAATGTACTGTCAAGATGTCTGACACTGGTGACTGATTTTGGAAGCACGAGGCCTTGATTGGAGTTGGCTTCAAGTTTAACACCATGCAGCTGTGTCAGCCATCTTGCTAGTCCACATCCCCTCATTGTGGGTTTTGAATAGGCCCAGAGGAGTTACCTAGTCTGGATGGGAGGAGGAGGAGGAGTATTTGCAATGGCTACAACTTGCATAAGGCCCTGTCCTACATACACCTTCCCACCCAACTCAAACAGCCCAGCATGTACTATGCTCACCTCACTGTGGTGAAGTAAGTCCCAGCCAGATATCTGACACTGGTGCCTGTTGTTTGACTTCACTGCAACACACATCAAGGCCTTCTGCTCCAGACACCATGCAGCAGTGTCTGCCATCTTGGCACCACAATGCCACTCATTGTCAGGTAAGAAGAGTCCCAGGTAAGCTATTTGGGCTATGTAGGAAGGTGTGTGGAGGCCAGAGCCGGATGGTAGATGTAGTCAGGGCAAACACTCCTCCTCCCAACTAGCACAACCAGCTCATCTGTGGCAATGGCTACCTGACAGTGAATGGAAGTGTACTAACTAGATGGCTGACACAGTTGCATGATGTTTTGTGCACAGGGCCTTTATGGCAGTTGGTTTCAAGAGCAACAGCATGCAGCAGTGTCAGCCACCTTGCCAGTACACTTCCCCTCACTGTGAGGTAAGCATAGGCCAGGAGGAGTTAGCTTGGCTGGGTGTGAGGATGAGTATTTGCAATGGCTAAAAGTCACAACAGGCCTAGTCCCACACACACCTTCCCACCAAGCACCAAAAGCCTACCTGTAACTCAGCTTCCCTGACAGTGAGTGTGAATGGACTTGTAAGATGTCTGACACTGATGACTGGTGCCTATTTGTCCACAACTCCCAGCAGGGTGTAGTTGTCCAGACAGAAGGAGTCAGTGTCAGCCATTTTGTCAGTAGATTTCCACTCACTATCAGGTAAGCATGTTTCATGGTGATCTGTTTGTGCTGGTTGGAAGGAGGAGTGTTTGCCCTGACTCCATCTCCCATCATGCCCTGTCCTCCCCACACCTTCCCAGCCAGCCCAAACACCACTCTTGTGTGCTGTTGGAGCTGTGTGTGAAGGTGGGTGTGTGCACAGGCCTGATCGGAGTAGTAGTCACAGCAAACATTCCTCCTTACACACAGCCCAAAAAGACCCACTGTAACTATGCATCCCTCACAGTGAGTGGAAATGTACTAGCAAGATGGCTAAAACTACTGCATGGTGTCTGAAGCACAAGGCCTTGATGGGAGTTGTAGTCAAGTCAAACAACATGCACCAGTGTCAGACATCTTGATAGTAGACTTCCATTCACTGTCAGGTAGCCATAGGCCCAGATGAGCTGTTTGGGCAGTGTATAGAATAGAATATAGTCTATTTTCTATGTTAATACTGTCATTTGTTAAACTATATACTTTACAGTGATGTCTCTAGGGGTGTAATTGGTAACTTTATTTGAATGTGGATTGGGTACTTACCAGTCTCTGGTGCTTCTGCGAGTCCATAGACGCTCTCTGGCGAAAGGATGGCATGCACCTTCTCCTTCCCGAACGTGAAGTGGACCGGTTGTGCAGGAGGGCCACCGCCAGTCTGCTGGCATTGGGCATGTTCCCTGCCCAGCAGTTTCTTGACCCTCCTTCACACATCGTAGTACCTGTTCCTGATATCATCTATTGTGCGCATGCAAGGTGCTTGAGCGTTCACCTTGTTGACTATCCTCTCCCACATCCTATTTCTCTGGTACATGGGGTCTGTTGGACTTGGTTCCCAAATAACTGTGGCTCTACTCTAACAATTTCATCTACAAGCACTTCCAAGTCCTTATCTGTAAAATGTGGCTGCTTCCTTTTCGCCATGGTGAGGCTGAAGGTGAGGGTGAGTGTGAGTGTGAATGTGAAAAAGAGTATGTGTTTGTGAGAATTTGTAGAAAATAAAATGTGTGCAAGTTGTGTGGTGTGTGAAGTGTGAGTGTGTGAGTGTGTGAGTGTGTGAGGCAGAGAGCAGGGAATGTGTGGTGGTGGCTCATTGGACCTATTAGCAGTTGTAGCAAAGGATCATGGTCATGGTGTTGGCCCTTTCTATTGGTGGATTTGTGGGTGTGGGTGAAAGTTTTTTTTTGGGGCGTTGCCAATGGTTGTTTTGACTGTTTTTGACTTTTCCCCCTTGACATTTGATACACAGACCCACACGGTTCTGAAACCGAGTCGAATGCATCGGCATCTGCTCGCGGGTTAAAACGAGTCTGATTCGTAAGCGGCATGCTATTCTTGAGCGTTTCCGAACGAGTCAGTCGCATCGGCCCTGTTTCCAGACGGTTCGTTCGGACGGATTGCGTTCCGTACGACTCGGTTGGAGTTTAACATGCAATGCATCATACTCCGTTGCTCGGATGGCTCGCGGTCGATTCGGTCGGAAAGCATTTCGGATCCGATTCGGTCGGAATGCTTTCCGAACGAGATCGGAATCGGTCGCTAAGTGGAGGCTCTGTCCTGACTCTGGAGGTCATGTCAGACGTAAAATATGGTTGCAAGTTACTTATAGGAACTATATGGTCATAAATGTTGATCATTCTGATTCCACTCCCTAAACTAAGGGGATAGAGACATATAAGTCTAACTCTTGAGTAACTTTACACTCGGATATGGTTACTCCTAAACTGCAAGAGAAAAGTTATGCATGTATCTTACTTATGAGTGTAGCTTACCTTTGTAAATAGCTAAGCAAGTAGTAAACTTACACAAATGAGGATCTCCTCCATAGCAGAGATAGGATATATGGAGGTGGAGATTTACACTAGTATGGTTGTGGATTACATTTTGTAGTAAATAGGTAGTACTACTGTAGCACTACTTTATGTAGCAACAAAATAGAATTTGTGAATCAGATGCAATATGTTGGTGAAAAATTATGCCTAAGTGACACCCCTATAGGTAAATTTCAGGTGACCGAGGACCTCTTGCGGCTTTCTGACCTATCTACATCTTCCCTCATAAGCTCTTGCAGTGTTTACAACTTGTTACTTGGCAGCTTTGAACCCATGGCATCTGATTATAATTCAATGCCCAAGAACGTCATGGTCTCTGTGAGTGCCAAACTCACCACGGAGAGAGGGTGACTGCTCCCCTCTGAACGAGACTTGCCTTCTGTCAGCTCCACATCTTTAATGATAAGAAACTATTCAAATATTTCTATCAATGCTGGAGAGTCAAAAAATACTTTTTGAACTTGCATCATAAATCTTTTGGCTTAGACAACAAAAAAAGTTTTGTCTGAGTGATTACTGTGCCCTAGTGCCATCCGTCTGTATCTCAGTGGTGCTCCCAGTTCCATGTGAATTGTGTTCTCCATTGACCTCTGACCGGTTTTACATAGCTGTCGGAGCAGAAGCATGGTAACGGTATATGCACCCAGGCAAATAATACACATTTTTTGGTAATGACAGACGAGGCTTCACTTGACCCACTTTCTTCTCTGCCCACAAGCTCTACCTCAGCAGTGAGCTTAAGAGGCCCAATACAAGGTACTGATCTCCAGTGGCCCATTACTAGGTACTGATCTCCAGTGGCCTATTACTAGGTACTGATCTCCAGTGGCCCATTATTTGGTACTGATCTCCAGTGGCCCATTACTAGGTACTGATCTCCAGTGGCCCATTACTAGGTACTGATCTCCAGTGGCCCATTACTAGGTACTGATCTCCAGTGGCCCATTACTAGGTACTGATCTCCAGTGGCCCATTACTAGGTACTGATCTCCAGTGGCCTATTACTAGGTACTGATCTCCAGTGGCCTATTACTAGGTACTGATCTCCAGTGGCCTATTACTAGGTACTGATCTCCAGTGGCCCATTACTAGGTACTGATCTCCAGTGGCCCATTACTAGGTACTGATCTCCAGTGGCCCAGTACTAGGAAAATTAATTGAAAAAGCTAAGTTCCGACAGATGTCTATCTTCATAGAAAGTAACAAACTACTTTCTGACCACCAAATAAGTCTCTTTCCAGAGGCATGGAAACCACATTGACCTCCATTTGGGATAACCTAAAATGACGGTGAAAATAATGGAGTTTCAACACTGCTAGATTTGGATCTATCTGCTGCCGGTCACCAGACTCTTCAAATAAGTCTGGTGACCGGCATTCATTCCAAGAAGCATCCTAGACTAAAACGGCTTTTATTGCCAGGACTGGGGGAGCATCGTCTCACTATCCTCGCCCCACACCACACCACCCCTTTCAGCCACACATCTCAGAGCTCTCCAAGCCTTCATTGTCTCTCCTCTTTTGCCATTCTGACACCATTACCAGAGCTGCCGTCAACCTTACCTGCTCCAGCAATGCATTCAACACCAAGAAAGTCCAGAAACTGGAAAACTTAGAATCTTCTAGACTGACATATACTAGCAGCCAAAGGCGTAAAGTAAAACACTGTATTTCAAAGCTGAGAGGAGCAGTTGATAGAGTTCTGACAATGAGACATGTCTGTGGTTTTTGACCTCAGTTGTGGTCACAAACCATTGAAAGGTTGGACAGCCTCCATTTGAGAATGGTGTCAGGCAGCCTCGAGGGAAGTAGACAATGTTCTAGGGCACCACTGCCTGCTCCCCAATGTCTTCCCAAACAGCAAACATGTTTTAATGCAGCACCTTCTGCTTTAAGAAACATGGGCTGCTTTAAAAAAATATTTACTGTTTAGGAACAATCATGCGGGGGTATTATGCAGCCCCTTGCAGGCCGCCATCGCTGTGTTCATAAGCAGTCACAGGGGGTTAAAAAGTACAGCCTAATGAATTAATAATTATTAGGCAGATTGGTCTTTAAAGCCCCCCCCCCACCAACGAGTAGAGACACAGAATTACATGACAGTCGCAAAAATGTCAGTACACAGTTGGCTCCCCAATTTGTGACCTGATACTAAATCTGGTTCTAAATTCTCTCCTGTTGAGGTGGATAAGAACCAGACGCAAATGTTAATATTATTAGATACACAAATATGAAAAGCCATGTTTGCCTGATATTTCATTAGAAATAAAAGTGTCTCTCCTACCTGCCACGGCTGGAAGTCCTTCCTCAGACTCTCGCCCCTTGAGGAGAGGTCAGACTGGGTTTGCGATGAGATCATGTTGTGTAAAGCATGAGCCGCTGCGTAGACTGCTGTGTGGACACTGTATGTATAGTAGAAGTTATTAACATCATATACTGTTGAAGGAAGCTGTTCCAGTGACTGAGCCTCTCTGCAGTAAGGAAAATCGGATCCATAGGGGAACTCATCATGCGGGTGTACATATTGACAGTTGGATTTAAATGCCCAGAGAAACATTTCTTCTTTACCAAATGTGATATTGAAAGGGTTTGCACTGTACAGGAAATCTTTGAGTCCTGGAACTTCTCCCTTTGGAATGGAAAATGCCAGGGTGCCATTGAAAATACCTGGATCTGGAAAATTAACAGCTTCCTTAAAAAATGCAGAAGTGGCTGTGCTTATCCAAACCAGGGTACGCCATGTATACATCTCCCAAAATATAAATCTAAATATAAGCTGTGCTAGGTAATCTTTTGAGCAGTGCACTATCAATACATGGGCAGAGGATTCATGGATCACATGAACCAGTTTCTTAACATATAGAATATCCTTCTTCAGGGAATCCTTATTGATTCTTTCTAAAAAGGCCACACAGCCCCCGAGCAAGCTGATTTCTCTCTCCAGCTGCTCTCCAGCCCTTCTGCCACTGTCATCATCTGTCGTCAGGATCCCCACCCAGGTCCAGCCAAAGTGCTTGAGCAGAAGGGCGATGTTGCGGGGCTCATAGACTTCATTTGGGACAGTCCGGTAAAAGGAAGGGTAGAGAAGCTTGTCACTGAAGAGTGGGTCCATGGCACCATAGCTGATCTGAGAAGGAAACATATATGAACCATTACACACTTTACAACACTGCACTGAAGCACAGAAGGAGGCAATCCAAGGTCTCCACTAAACACTTCAAGTCACTCCTCAAGCTCAGACTTCCTCCTCATGCAGTGAATGTCACTCAAGAGAATGAGCATGCTCCTAGTAATATGTATCATCACTTCGAAGCCGCTGGGGGACCAGATGTGATATCACCAGTAAGTAGGCAGCACACGAGTCACTGTCACATACTCACCTTGCCTTCGGCTATCCATTTATGGCTTTCATCTTTACTATTTCTCGCCATCTCCTTTGTACTGGATTCCTCTGCATGTTGAGTTACAAAGCCTGAATGGATTTAAGGTGCGCCTTTGATACAGTGGACCGTCCTAAACTATGGTCTGCAATGGCCCAGCTAGGGATTGATGGAGCAATAATCACCTTGCTCAGCAGGCTCCATGAATGTACATCAGCGCTGTATAACAGGGAGCGGGATCTAACAGAAGAATCTTCTTCTGATATAGGGGTCAGGCAAGGGTGTGTTCTGGCCCCATTACTTTTTCTATTATATATCAAAAGGCTAGGAGAACATTTATGTAGGGTGGGGAAGGACTCCCCGAGGGCCAATTTATGCCGAATTCCTGTGTTACTATATGCAGACAATGCTGTCCTCATAGCGAGGGTCAAGACTGATTTGCATATGGCCAGGTCTAAACTGGGGTGGCATGGTGAGCAAAAGAATGATGGATTTAACCCAGATCTCTTGACTGGGGGTGAATGTTTTGATTTGTTCTGCATTCCGTCCATCAATTGTGTGTCTTTTGCTTTCTCGCCCTAAGTGCGCCAGGTATGCCCAGACGTGGGTCCTGGGCTCACTGTGCCACTGGAATCAAGCTATCCTGGCTGAAGAGGGTGAAACCCGAAACCGGTCCTAGGATGCTTGTTTCCGGTCCAGGGAGGACCTGGCTTGGCAGTTCAGGCTGGACTGTTCCCATGAGGCACAGGGTCAAGACTGATTTGCATATGGCCAGGTCTAAACTGGGGTGGCATGGTGAGCAAAAGAATGATGGATTTAACCCAGATCTCTTGACTGGGGGTGAATGTTTTGATTTGTTCTGCATTCCGTCCATCAATTGTGTGTCTTTTGCGTCCTCATAGTGAGAGCAGCTAATGGCCTACACATTTTGCTTGATGCTTTTTATGTTTTTATGAATAATTTAGGACTCAAGACCAATCGTTCCGAATCATATATAATGAAATGTGGGCCAAAAAATGCTAAAACAAGGAATTTTTTACTCGGAGGTGATGAGATCAGGAAAGTCCCCCATTTTACCTATCTGGGAGTCCCATTTGATGTGGATTTCGACTGGACGTTTTCACTAAATGTCAGAGCTTTGTAATTTCAAAAGTGGATTGATGCCCTCTTTAGATTTGCAAAGAGATTGAGCCATCAGCCAATCAAATACATTTTATGTGTTTTTAAGAGTAAATGTCTCTCAGTAATAACTTTTGGGGCTGGTTTTGGAGATACGTAAATTGTAACTCGCTTCAAGTAGTAGAAAATAAGTTTATAAGGCGACTGCTTGCAGTGCCCCAGACTACGTCTGTTTCTTTTTGTCATGAGGAAATGGACTGAGCTTTTTAAATGATTATATAAAACTGCAGCGTCTATTGCTCTGGGTAAGAATTTGGAATAACCCTGAGGCAATTTTTTGCAGAACAATATTAACAGACAGTATGAATCTGGACAATTGTTTAGATATACCCTGGTTTAGATTCATCAAAACGAGTTTTGCCACGGTGGGCATCCCGGAATGCTTTACGAACCCTGACACCCTGAGAAATGTTTCATCTGCCACAATTAAAACACATTTTTTATCAATGTTTTGAGCGGTCAAGGGCAGCATTTAATAGCGCTAGACAGTTTTGACAGCCCCAAATACAGACTGCCCTCTATTTGCAGTTCAACCTGAGTGTGAGGCAAAAATTCTTGCTGACCAGGTTTCGATTAAAAACTATAAACTTCCTGGCTGCACGTGGTTTCCCTCACTACCTGTTTGTCCTTGTGATGGCTCTACACCCCAAAGCACTAAGCACCTTATTCTATCGTGTCATTTTTACCCCCCCCAGAGGAGGCACTTTCTTCGCCCGTTAATACTAGCATCGGGGATTAGAGCTCATGAGTTGGCGATGGCTTACTTGCTCTCTTTGGGGAGTACAGATATTATATATGTAGTTTAAACTATATTTTTACAGTGTTCAAGACTTGTAGCAAATATTAGCCCGTGTGTTTAAAAGCCTTCTATGAATAAGCACTATTACTGTTTTTAAGAGATCTATGTGCCGAGGGAAAGTAATCAGCGGTATCCAAAAATTTTAAAAAAGATACACTTACGATGGGGCAGTAACTGCCGCAGCTTTAAAAAATGCCTATAGGGGAAAGTGGTTATTTTCCCTGTGCCAGAAATTTGTTTGTGCTAAAGTGAAATATTTATCGACATTGGAAGGTTGATACACAGAGTGGACGCCCAAATGGACAGAAAGGAAGAGGTGGGGGTATGCAGCTATATGTGTAGCAGAAGGGGAGACAGAACTAAAAAAAAGTGAGAGACTGGCACCAACTACAATATTTCATAAATCCCCATATTTTTAACAACATTTAAAGGCTGAACAACCCAGTGGGCGCGCATCTATATGAGCCTGTGCCTTGCGCCTTACATGTTTACATTACAACTTGTGCTTGCAAGTGTGTTTATTGTTATAGTAATGTGTGTGGCAATGGGGCAGTAACCGGCGCAGTTTTAAAAAATTCAATGCCTATAGGAAAAATTGTTGTTTTCCGTGCGCTCGAACTTTGTTTGTGCTAAAGTGAAATATTTTCGCGGCACCACGAAAAGCTACGCACAAACCATAAAAGAAAGCTCCGAGATATCGCCGCATTGCAACACTGTACAGCGACCCGACCAAATAAGTGAAGTATTATTGCTGGACGGCAAAACGCACTAACAGGAGAAGCCCGGAATACAAAGTATCAACACTATAGAGCAGCACGTTCAGATATCGCCGCACAAATAACAGTTTCCCTGTAAGTCCATAAAAAGCTAGTAACAAGAGCAAAAAAAAAAAATACAGCAAAAGTGGCTGCATCAAAAACGGCAATCCACAGTAAGCCGCGAAAGAAAAAACAAGAAGTTCCAAAGGAAACACTTGATTCCACGTGCAGCATGTTTACTGTACTTGGTTGGTGCTGCATAGGCGTTCCCCCCCAAAAAAAGGCTGATCTACAAAGCACATTAGCCTGTCACAACGACAAAATGCAAACTAACAAGCCAATAAACCAATTAAAAGCAAGGAGGTAGAGTAGGTGGAGTTTGCCTAGATATACAGATTACTTAAAGTCTCGGAGAGACAGCGCATGCGCTGCCTAGGCGAGACCTAAAAAGGGAAAGGAAACATTTAAAACTGGGGGATAAAGGAGTAGCTAAGGGGAATGGCATAATGAGTGTGGACAAAAATATTATATCTGATTATAAAATGATTTGAAGAGGAGGACTGAGAAAGAAGAGTCATTAAATGATTGTCTCCTCGCCACGCCCTTAGACCCGCCCCAGGCTCCACCTCTAGTCCACAGTTCAGTGGTTGAGTACCTGTACCTATTTTTCTCCATTTAAAGCACTGTGGGGCATATTCTCAAAGCAATATCGCCGCTTTAGCAGCACTTTTCTGCCGATAACGCAGCAATATTTTTATCGCAATATTCACAAGCTGTCGCTAACAGCCGTTAGCGACAGCTTTTAGGCGAAATGGACCATTTTCAACATCGCAACTTCTGTCAGCGATAATTATTGCTAATGATATGCAAGGGAGGCGTTCCCTTGCAAAATCTGACGTTAAACCAAGATTTCCCTATTCACAAGGGGAATCCTTAATTCCAGAGGAAGAAAAAAAGTGGCTCTAACTGCAACTAGAGGCAGCTATTTAAGACCAGAAAAGATCTGGTCTTAAAACGGGGATAACCATTGGGGCCTCATTTCAGCAGGTTTTGTTGCTGGACCGCGCTGCAAGCAATGTTGCTGCGCTGCCCTGCTACAAAATTACAGGGCAGGACTGCGCACCATCAATAAGATAGTGCGCATTCCTGTGGCCCAGTCATGAAAAGTGTTGCAGCGCTGCGACAAGACAGAGTTGCAACACTTCTCACTACTCCCTTCTTGCGACAGCATGGATGCGCTGTACTCACTGGATAGCGCTCCATGATGCAAGTAATTACAGTTACGTCAGGAATCCTGACGTATCTGTCTGCGCTAAAGTCACGCATTGCTTCAGTTGTGTCACAACCATGACGCACCTCCAGCAATGCATGGGGCCAGCCTATCCCTGTGGCACTGCGTCACCCTCACGCCTGCCATCAGGCAGGTGGAAGGTACTGACGCAGTGCAGTTCATGAGGGGTGCCCGAATGCCTGCGCTGTAGGAGATCCATTGGTGTTGGTTGTGCGCTGCTGTGTCATCGTTTGCAAGCATTGGTGGAGTGTTGGTGCGGAGGGAGTTGACGAGACGTTCTTCATTGTCCTTGATCCAGCTGCGAGGGTGTGCGATGATGGCGGTGGCGTCCGGTGGGCAAGGTGAAGACGTGATGTATCCAATGATGGTGGATCCAGGAGAGTCCGGTGTTGTGGCTGAAGTCGAAGCTCCCGCTGGCGGAGGTGACGTGCTTGACCATGTGTCCTGCTATGTGGCCTGTTGAGGTGAGTTGCTGCTTGTGTCTGATGTTGGGGACCATCCCCAGAAGGCGGTGGTGTTTTGCTCACTGGGGTTGTCCAGGTGGAACATGAGATAACCGAGTAGGATGTCGTTGGTGGATGGGAGGCCCTGCGGTGCAATGAGGTCAACAATGGTATTTGAGAATGGGGCCTGCACATGAGGGTGCCGCTGTGGATGTGCTTGGGCTTGGTCCGGATCTGGGAGTTGAGGTGGTCCATGGTCACCCTTGGGTCATTAGAGTGCATGGTCAGTCGGAGTGTGCCTCTGCAGGTGATGGCAATGCCTTGTCCTTGAAGGTCGGGCTGCTCCTTGCGGGTGATACTGCAGCCGTCAGTGATGGCGATGGCGATGTCCGGTGCGGAGCAGAGGTTGGTCCTGGCAGGCGAGGTGGCGTCCAGGGTTGATGGCGAGGAGGGCGCTGGCGTCGTAGCGTTGGAGTGTCCAAGAGGAAGGCTCCTTGGTGCTGAGCGTGGTCCAGGGGCAGATGGACGCAGAAGGGCTAGCCTATGGTTTGCCTTTGGCATGGGAGACGTCCAGTACAATGCAGGCAGTACATCATTAACTAAGCAACTCCGACAAAGCTGGTGCCTTTACATCGCATTTGAGTACAGCACATTGTGAGGTCAGTAATGAGGTAATTTTAAGTATGTTGTGTGGGTATGGGTTTCAGATGTCGGATCTGCAATTTGGGGTGTGCATTTGGGGTAAAATATGACATTTGGGGTGTGCATTTGCATTTGGGGTAAAATATGACATTTGGGGTGTGCATTTGAGGTAAAATATGACATTTGGGGTGTGATTTGGGGTAAAATATGTTTTTTTGGGTGTGATTTGGGGTAAAATATGAATTTTGGGGTGTGAATTGGGGTAAAATATGATATTTGGGGTGTGCAATTAGGTCAATTTTGAGTTTTGGATGTGTATTGGGGGCTCAAAAACGAATTCCTGGGTTCACGGTTGGGATTGGGGTGCAAAGGTTAGTTTAGGGTTGCACTCACTGGAGTGGGAATAGTGATGTTCATGTCTCCGTAATGCAACGCCTAAACTACTGTTGCAATGTGCCTAGTATTAGTATGCATTGAAATGGAATGCAATGTCATGTTATGCGTTGTAACTACATATGTGCCTTTGGCACACGAGTGTTAATCCCGCAGTGCATGTGCGCACAGTGGCCACCATTGAGAAGTTCTGGGGGGGGTGCTGGACAGCTGTGAGCTGGTAAACGCCGCAAATAATACTGGATGGTGCCTGGACGCGGGTATATGTGTGAGCGTGTGTCGTTAATATTGTAATGAGGTTAGTCTTACCTCGAAGCCGTGCCCAGCGTCTTCACAGCTCCTGCTCCCCTGCGTCTGCTTCCAGGAACAGGAATTCGGCAGCCAGGCTCCCTACCCTGAGTCAATCACAACGCTGCAATGCAGCAGTGTGATTGCTAATTTATAACAGGATAAGTCATGCAGCCAGGGGCCGGAGGGGTGGGAATTTTCTACATGCAGGCTGTAATGCAGCCTGCACTGAGAACAGGGAAGTGCGCATGACTGCTTTGTGCGGCCTGAGTGGGCCGAGCTAACATTCATTGCACACTTGAGTGGGCATGCCACTCCGCCCCTGCTCCATGAGTGGAGCAGTACTACCCACCTTTCCACCCCCTAAGGATACATAGCATGATAACACCAGTAAATAATCTTCATGTGAAGATTGTCCCTTTTCTGCACTGCTTGAAGGCAGTGGGGCAACGCTCTTCCGCCATAGCGGATGAGCTGCCACTGGGGGTGCGTCATCTATGTGTGATATGGCTGAGCGACTCTCCCCCCAGCAATTCCCGCTCCTGGCTCCCAGCTGTGCCTCCCTCCCCCCTCCCCAATTCAATGGCGTCACCTGTGCGTCTACGCAGCGTACGTGCACAGCGGGTGCGCTGCAGGTGCGCCAAAGCCAAGCCCGTCTGCACCCCTCCGTGACCCGACCGCTGACAGCCCCAGGAACCCTGGATCTACAACCTTCCAATGTTACAACTCCACTACCCTCCTCGCACTCAACCCCTGAAGAAACAACAACTGACATAGATTTACACAAAACAACACCCTACTTGACAAACTCGGACAACCTTGGACTGAATCAACTCGTCACCACCCCTACTCACAGAGCCAGACACACCCTCGATCCCATCTTCGCAGGAGGGACAAACATTCACTTCAGCCACACCACAGAGCCCCTCTGGACAGACCACCACTGCGTACACTTTGCCTTATAAAAAACCTCTGCACAGAAACACGCCCAGTGCCCACCTCGAAGGAACAGGAGCAAGATCACAGAGGAACACCTCAACACCACCCTCCTCCACGACCCCCCCTCCGCCACGACTGACGCCAACTCTGCAGACAAAGAACTACACCGCTGGTTCTCCAGCTGCGCTGAGAAGCTCGCACACCTCCACCACCCCATCAAACAACACCCCACCTTCCCAGTACCTCTGCAACAAGCTCAGCTCCGACTTCCACATAACAATCTGTACCCTCTCTGAAAACTTCAGCGAACAGACTCCGGTCAACAACCCACTCCCCACCACCAACAAGCAACCAACCATCACCATATGGAAAACCGCAACTATCAAAGACACCTCCACAACCATGAAGAACACCCACTCAGGAGCCGCCACGGACCCCTGCCCGCCACACATCTACCACAGAGCCACCACCGCTAGAGCACCCGAACTAGGCCGGAACATAAACACCTCACCCAAATCCAGCATCTTCCCGATTGGAAGCGGGCAGAGTTCCACCCCCCCCTCCTCAAGAGAGCCTCGTCTGACACGACAGACCTGAAACACTGCCGGCCCATCTCTCTCCTTCCCTTCACAGCCAAAGTCACTGAGAGATTCATCAACGCACAGCTGACATCTTACATCGAAGAGAAAGCCATCCTCGACTCCACACAGTCCATATTTAGCATCAACCACAGTACCGTGACCGGCCTCCTCGCCGCCAACAATTACATACACATGCTACTCGACCAGGGCCACACTGTGGCCCTCATCCTACGAGACCTCTCCACAGCCTATGACAACGTCTCACACCGCACTCTCGCAAACTGACTCCACAACGCCGGTATACGAGGAACCACCCTTGACTGGATCCGGTCCTTCATCTCAGTCAGTACCCGAAGGATCAGACTCCCCCCTTCCTCTACGAACATACAGAGATCAACTGTGGAGTAGCCCAAGGATCCTCGATCAGCCACACGCTCTTCAAAATATACATAGCCCCCCTCGCTACCATAGTCAGACAGCATGGGCTCAGCATAGTATCTTACGCTGATGACACACAGCTCATCCTCTCTCTCATGGAGAAGCCTGACTACACCAGACTCAGCTTCCAAGAGGAATGGAAGACATTGCAGCATGGATGAACGACAGCTGCCTAAAACTGAACTCTGAGAAGACTCAGTTCCTCGTCCTCGGACCCGCCCCCACTGCATGGGACAGCTCCTGGTGACCCCCTGTGCTCAGAAACCCACCCACACTGATGGACCACGGTGGGAACCTCGGCATCATTCTAGACTCCTCCCTCACCATGACCCGCAAGACCTATGCCGTCGCATCCACCTGCTTCAACTGCCTCCGCATCCTCCGCATGACCATCAAGTGTACCCCCCGAAATCAGAAAGACCGTCACCCACGCAATCATGACCAGCAGACTGCACTACGGTGATGGCCTCTACGCAGTAATCCACAATACGCTGCTACTCAGGCTCAAAATCATCCAGAACAACGGTGCCAGACTCGTCCTCAGAACCCCACGACACGAGCATATGACCCAGCACCTACAAGACCTACACTAGCTCCCCATCGAGAAGAGAGTAACATTCAAGTTACTCACCCACGCCTACATATCCCTCAACAACCTGGGACCCAAATACCTCAACAAAGGAAGAATCTCATTCCACGTACACAAAAGGAAACTCCGCTCCTCCGACCTGGCCCTGGCAGAGACCCCACGCATCTGCAGAACCAGAACAGGTGGAGGGCCTTCTCCTACCTCGCAGCTAAGACCTGGAACGCGCTCACAGTCAACATCAGACGCTCACCCACCGTGCACACCTTCAGGAATAGACTCAAGATGTGCCTCTTCAAATGACCCTCCCCAGCGCATTGAGACATTCATGGGTGAGTAGCGCGCTCTATAAACCCCTGATTGATCGATTGATTGATGGACATTTACAACGTGGCGCAATCCACTGCACTCTCTCAACCTCTGTGAATCAGCCAGCAGGAGCCTCAGTGTACCAACGCAATACCAGCAGGGCCAAGAGAGACGCACAATGTGGCAGTGTGTGCCAACACCATACCGGCAAACCCTACAGATAACCACATATTTAAACTACAACCATTCCTAACAATAGCAGTTACGAGCATGCAGTGCCCCTGTACTCTATCGTTTACCCATTTACAACATTTTTGGCAGGACAGTGAAAGACACAATTGAGTATCATTTGCCCAGGATCACACCATGCGGGCAAAGATTAGAATGTGCAATTTCTGAAGCCACAATGAAGAACTTAATTACTCGACTTCCAGCTCTGCAAAATCAATTTACTTTTGCCACAGTGTGACCTACAGCTCAAACAAAGATGTCAGCAGCATAAACATTGACCCATTGGGCTAGCCTACTTCTACTGCAGCATGCCAGGCAATTGTGCAACAGATATATTTTTCATGACATATTCTTCCAAATTAAATATATTTTCAATTAAGATCCAAATGGGTTTTTTCTGTAGTTTCAAAAGTGTAGTGGGAAATAGGAAGAGATTATGGGGCATTTTAACAAGGCGATATCGCCGGGAGTGAAGATGTGACTTTTCTTGGCCGATCGCAGGTTATCGCCGGCTAACGCAGGATTTAATATCGCCATTGTGATGATTTTATCGTGCGTTTTAACACCCGTTCCCTGTTACTATCGCCATGTAGCGTGGGCTTGATAATACCACGCTAACATGGCGATAATATTTAGGGTTAGGCGGCGTTAACTTTTCTGCCGCTTTTCTGCCGCTGACTGACGTTGGCGATAGTTATTGCCCGTCATTGTGAATATCCCCCTGTGTGCGCTGTAAAAAATTCCTTACGTTAAACTAGTCTCTGGTCCCCACAGGACACGCTATATTCTCTTTCTCTCTCCCCCTGTTCCTTCCAACCCCACCAATTCAGGTACGGATTGGGCCTCTGGGCAAGAAAGCTAAAAATAAAACTATGTTTTACGACTGGGAGCTGGGTTCGACAGTGGGCCTATTTTGTCTTTTATTACACTTCTCTCTGAGTATATGCAAAATTGTTCCCTACGGATGAACTGATTGAGATGGCAAGCTTTAAATTCCAGTTTGACTTTGGGACTGAGAATGTACAGAGACTTTTGTAAATGTGTAAGAATACCTTGGTCCTAGGTGATTGCGAAACACCTAACAATGCTACAGTACAGAAATAATAATTATGTTGTGGCAGAACATGGGTGGTTTACAACCTTTCAAGACAGTGAAATTTCACTCTACAAACACAAGTAGACCTGACTGGTTCTGAACAACTAAATATATTCTAAAGACACCTGAGGAGTTTATAAGAAATTTCAAAACTTCCTCAAAGGCAAGGCATACTACCACTAGCCTGTGTGTCTAATTGTTCAATTTAAAAAAAAAACGTAAATTCACCACATATCATATGAAAGAAAGATTTGTGTCCACACAGAATTTGTGAAAAAATGTGAGAAAGGTAAGAAAGTACCTCACGGTAGTATCACCAAGGGGGCTTGCTGGTTAGTACTCACTAGCTCACCCACTTATCATCATCAGTAACTTTCTTAACCAAAAGGAAAAAAGTGTGCTTCTTCATAGAAGTCTCAGAGGTGAGAAAAGAGAAAGAAACAGTGAAAAACGTGTGTAAATGCACTGTCAGTGCTTGCTCCTTTTTGCCTTCTGTGCCCCCGCTGCCCCATTTGTACTGTGCCCGTATTTCTTGTGTTTTCTCGCTCCTTTTTGCCTTCTGTGCCCCCGCTGCCCCATTTGTACTGTGCCCGTATTTCTTGTGTTTTCTCGCTCCTTTTTGCCTTCTGTGCCCCCGCTGCCCCATTTGTACTGTGCCCGTATTTCTTGTGTTTTCTCGCTCCTTTTTGCCTTCTGTGCCCTCGCTGCCCCATTTGTACTGTGCCCGTATTTCTTGTGTTTTCTCGCTCCTTTTGCCTTCTGTGCCCCCGCTGCCCCATTTGTACTGTGCCCGTATTTCTTGTGTTTTCTCGCTCCTTTTGCCTTCTGTGCCCCTCGCTGCCTCTCTCCATTCCCGCCGCTGCGTCCCCTGCGGCCCCGCCCCTGACTGCCCATTCGCTGCCCCTGCCTCCCAGCTGCTCCTCCCTCCCACCTCCCCATATATGGCGGCCGCTGCGCGTGAGGAGAGCGACCCTTGACCTTGCCAGGTAGGTCGCTCCCCCACCACACAGCTCCGCCTGTGCTGTCCGCCCGCTGCTGCTGGTAGCTCGCCCCTCCGCCTGTGGCCTCGGTGCCCGCATTTCTTGTGTTTTCCCGCTCCTTTTGCCTTCTGTGCCCCCGCTGCCCCATTTGTACTGTGGCCGTATTTCTTGTGTTTTCTCGCTCCTTTTTGCCTTCTGTGCCCCCGCTGCCCCATTTGTACTGTGCCCGTATTTCTTGTGTTTTCTCGCTCCTTTTTGCCTTCTGTGCCCCGCTGCCCCATTTGTACTGTGCCCGTATTTCTTGTGTTTTCTCGCTCCTTTTGCCTTCTGTGCCCCCGCTGCCCCATTTGTACTGTGCCCGTATTTCTTGTGTTTTCTCGCTCCTTTTGCCTTCTGTGCCCCCGCTGCCCCATTTGTACTGTGCCCGTATTTCTTGTGTTTTCTCGCTCCTTTTTGCCTTCTGTGCCCCCGCTGCCCCATTTGTACTGTGCCCGTATTTCTTGTGTTTTCTCGCTCCTTTTTGCCTTCTGTGCCCCCGCTGCCCCATTTGTACTGTGCCCGTATTTCTTGTGTTTTCCCGCTCCTTTTGCCTTCTGTGCCCCCGCTGCCCCATTTGTACTGTGCCCGTATTTCTTGTGTTTTCTCGCTCCTTTTGCCTTCTGTGACCCCGCTGCCCCATTTGTAATGTGCCCGTATTTCTTGTGTTTTCTCGCTCCTTTTTGCCTTCTGTGCCCCCGCTGCCCCATTTGTACTGTGCCCGTATTTCTTGTGTTTTCTCGCTCCTTTTTGCCTTCTGTGCCCCCGCTGCCCCATTTGTACTGTGCCCGTATTTCTTGTGTTTCTCGCTCATTTTTGCCTTCTGTGCCCCCGCTGCCCCATTTGTACTGTGCCCGTATTTCTTGTGTTTTCTCGCTCCTTTTGCCTTCTGTGCCCCCGCTGCCCCATTTGTACTGTGCCCGTATTTCTTGTGTTTTCTCGCTCCTTTTTGCCTTCTGTGCCCCTCGCTGCCTCTCTCCATTCCCGCCGCTGCGTCCCTGCGGCCCCGCCCCCTGACTGCCCATTCGCTGCCCCTGCCTCCCAGCTGCTCCTCCCTCCCACCTCCCCATATATGGCGGCCGCTGCGCGGTGAGGAGAGCGACCCTTGACCTTGCCAGGTAGGTCGCTCCCCACCACACAGCTCCGCCTGTGCTGTCCGCCCGCTGCTGCTGGTAAGCTCGCCCCTCCGCCTGTGGCCTCGGTGCCCGCATTTCTTGTGTTTTCTCTGTCCTTTTTGCCTTCTGTGCCCCCGCTGCCCCATTTGTACTGTGCCCGTATTTCTTGTGTTTTCTCGCTCCTTTTTGCCTTCTGTGCCCCCGCTGCCCCATTTGTACTGTGCCCGTATTTCTTGTGTTTTCTCGCTCCTTTTTGCCTTCTGTGCCCCCGCTGCCCCATTTGTACTGTGCCCGTATTTCTTGTGTTTTCTCGCTCCTTTTTGCCTTCTGTGCCCCCGCTGCCCCATTTGTACTGTGCCCGTATTTCTTGTGTTTTCTCGCTCCTTTTTGCCTTCTGTGCCCCCGCTGCCCCATTTGTACTGTGCCCGTATTTCTTGTGTTTTCTCGCTCCTTTTTGCCTTCTGTGCCCCTCGCTGCCTCTCTCCATTCCCGCCGCTGCGTCCCCTGCGGCCCCGCCCCCCTGACTGCCCATTCGCTGCCCCTGCCTCCCAGCTGCTCCTCCCTCCCACCTCCCCATATATGGCGGCCGCTGCGCGGCTGCGCCTAAGGCAAGCCCGTCTGCGCCCGTCCGCGACTGGACCGCGCCCAGCGCCAGAACCCCTGGGCCGCGCGCCCCCCGCACCAGCCTCGAGGACCGACGCCGATACGATGTCACCACACTCCACGCTCTCAACCCCGGACGGACGCACAACTGCTTCAAGGCCGCCCCGAAACGCACCCATGGTTCCTTCACCTGCCGGAACTGCAGCTACACCAGCCTCAGAGCCACCGAGGCGCCCGCCAAGAAGGACCTCAACCACCTCCGGTGCATCCTACTGAACACCCGCTCCGCACGCAAACACGCCGTCGAGCTCTGGGACCTGCTCGACACATCATCACCAGACGTCGCCTTCCTGACAGAGACCTGGATGAACGACTCCTCCGCCCCCGACATCGCCATAGCCATCCCAGACGGCTATAAGATCACCCGCAGAGACCGCATCAACGCAGTAGGAGGAGGAATCGCCATCGTCCACAAGAACACCATCAGGGTCTCGACCAGCACCGACGACACTCTCAGCACCGCCGAACACATGCACTTCCAGATCCACACGGACCCCAACACCACCCTTAGAGGCACCCTTGTCTACAGACCCCCTGGGCCCCGACCCCAGTTCAGCGACTCCATCGCCGACTTCATCAGCACGCACGCCCTGACCTCTACCGACTACATCCTCCTCGGAGACCTGAACTTTCACCTGGAGAACAACAACGACAGCAACGCCACCACCCTGATCGACAGCCTCGCCAACCTCGGCCTGAGCCAGCTCGTCACAACACCGACCCACTCCGCCGGCCACACGCTTGACCCCATCTTCTCCTCAAGCTCCCACGTCTCCTTCAGCCACACCACGGAACTCCTCTGGACCGACCACCGCTGCATCCATTTCACCTTCCAGAAACCCACCACACACCACCGCACCCAACAGATCCCACGCCGCTGCTGGAGCAAAGTCACCGAAGACCAACTCCGGGCAACCCTCGCTCTCAGCCCTCCCTCCGACCCATCCAACACCGACGACGCTGCCTGCAACCTCAGACGATGGATGGACGACTGTGCCAACACCCTCGCCCCGCTGAAAAAGCTCACCTACAGCGACACCACCAAAAGAGCCAGCTGGTTCACCTCGGAACTCCTATCTTCCAAGCGTACCTGCCGGAAACTAGAGAAGAAATGGCACAGTGATAAGACACCGGACAGCCACACAGCCCACAAAGACGCCATCCGTAACCACCACCACCTCATCAGGTCCGCCAAGAGAATCTCCTTCAAAGACCGCCTCGACAACAACGCACACAACAGCAAGGAGCTTTTCAACATCGTGAAGGAACTCTCCAATCCCAGCTCCAACACCAACGACATCCCGCCGTCGCAACCCCTGTGCGATTCCCTCGCCACCTTCTTTCACCGCAAGATCGCCGACATCCACGACAGCTTCAACACCCTGATAGTCCCAACTAAGATCGATGCACCAGACCCGCCACACACCATCGACAACGACCCCCTGCCAGCCTGGACCAGCGTGAACATCGAGGACACCATCAAGACCATGAGCACAATACACTCCGGCTCCCCGTCAGACCCTTTCCCGCACCACATCTTCAACAAAGCCAGCAGCTCCATCGCACCCCACCTGTGCAACATCATCAATCTCTCCTTCGAGACCGCGACCTTCCCAGAGAGCTGGAAACACGCAGAGATCAACGCCCTACTCAAAAAACCCAAGGCGGACCCGAGAGACCTCAAGAACTTCCGGCCCATCTCTCTGCTTCCGTTCCCAGCCAAGGTCATTGAGAAGATCGTCAACAAACAGCTAACCCGATACCTCGAAGAAAACAGCATCCTGGACCCATCCCAATCGGGATTCCTCAGCAACCACAGCACTGAGACTGCCCTCATCGCCGCCACCGACGACATCAGGATCCTGCTGGACAATGGTGAGACCGCAGCCCTCATCCTGCTGGACCTCTCCGCCGCCTTCGACACTGTCTGCCACGGCACTCTACGCGCACGCCTCCACGACGCAGGGATCCGAGACAAGGCCCTGGAATGGACCACCTCCTTCCTCGACGGCAGAACCCAGAGAGTCCGCCTCCCACCTTTCCGATCCGAAGCCTCCGAGATCATCTGCGGCGTACCCCAGGGATCGTCCCTCAGCCCAACACTGTTCAACATCTACATGGCCCCGCTCGCATGCATCGCCAGACAACACGACCTCAACATTATCTCCTACGCCGACGACACTCAACTGATCCTCTCCCTCACCAAGGACCCCCTCGCCGCCAAAGCCAAACACCACGAAGGAATGAAGGCCGTCGCCGATTGGATGAAGATCAGCCGACTAAAGCTGAACACGGACAAAACGGAGGTCCTCATCCTCAGCTCCAACCCCTCAGCCTGGGACGACTCCTGGTGGCCAACGACGCTGGGAGCAGCCCCGGCACCCACCGACCACGCACGCAACCTGGGAGTCATCCTCGACTCAACGCTCTCCATGGCCAAGCAAGTCAACGCAGTCTCCTCCTCCTGCTTCAACACCCTCCGCATGCTTCGCAAGATCTACAGGTGGATCCCGACAGACACAAGAAGAACAGTCACCCAGGCCCTCGTCAGTAGCAGACTGGACTATGGGAACGCCCTCTACGCGGGAGCCCCGGCCAAGCTCATCAAGCAACTGCAACGCATACAAAACGCCTCCGCACGACTGATCCTCGACGTACCACGCCACAGCCACATCACCCCCACTTGAGGAACCTGCACTGGCTCCCCGTCGACAGGAGGATCACCTTCAAACTCCTCATCCACGCACACAAGGCACTCCACAAAACTGGCCCAGCCTACCTCAACAGACGACTCTTCTTCTACGTCCCCAACCGCCAGCTCCGCTCCGCCGACCTCTCCCTCGCCACCGTCCCTCGCATTCGAAGAACAACCACCGGCGGCAGATCCTTCTCACACCTCGCCGCCAAGACCTGGAACACCCTTCCACTAAGCCTACGACAGACCCAAGACCTGCTGACCTTCAGGAGGCTACTCAAGACCTGGCTGTTCGACCAGTAGCAGCATCCCCCCCCCCTTCCCTCTCCCCAGCGCCTTGAGACCCTCGCGGGTAAGTAGTGCGCTCTACAAATTCTGTGATTGATTGATTGATGGTCCCCGTGAGAACAGAAATGCAATTCTCAGTATTTACAATGGGGTACAACTCACTTGCTGAACATAATTTTATTTGATGCCGTGAGCGTCCTCAATTAAAAAAATTGTTTATTCTGAACCATTTTCAAAAGCAGGAAGTTGACATGTTTTGTTGCCACCTATTTATGCAACTTCATCAGGGCTGCCAGGGTAACCAGTATTTACCTCACTTGTGACTCACACCGGACCTGTGGTTGTATGACCTTAAAAAGAAGAACGTGCCAAATGTAAATAAAACCTTACTTCCAAATGCACTTCAGGATTATCTCAAAACTGCTCTAAAACGTGCAAAATTACCGAGTGGTTGCTGTCATCTCTCGTACCTGCAACCCACTCTTCGGGGAATCACGCGCCAGATGGTCGCGTATCCCAGTGATGACTGCAATCGTCAGTATCACCTAAACGAGTACACACATTAAATATAACCCATGTTACAATAATCAGATGCACTAATTGTGTTGCCCGTTTAAAGCTCTCTCAAGTCTAATGTCGGAATTCTCATTCACAGTTTTTATACTCTTGCAAAGTGTGAAACACCAGCTCTGATAAAAATACTCAAATCCATCGTAAGCCTGTTTGACTCGCCCACACCTTCAAACAGCAATTGGCCAAACCAAGTTTATAAACACAGGGAGCTTAGGGAACTTAAAACCAAGTTGTCGCCCCCGTCCTCACCCTTATACTCCAGTCACAACCCACCACTCAACCCCTTACCGCTACCGCGATTGCCAGCAGCTTCGTGCTCCTTCCCGAAGATCTTCTGGGGACGCGGGCGTCTACTATTTAAACACCGCCCTCCACCTGGGATCACTGTGAACCGGAAATCAACTCGCCGGTTTCCTCCACAACCCCATCGGATTCCCTCGTTACAAGGCGGCCATATTAGAATTAAATTTCACTCGACAAAATGCTACTCAGTATAATGTGACAACAACTTGTAGATGTCTGTGCAACATTTCAAGCATCAAGCGCAGACTGTGAATGTGGATTCAGCCTCATGAACACTATGAAGTCTAAATTTAGGAAAAGACACGAGAAGAATCACTTGGACATGCTGATGAGGACAAAAGCCTACCTTTTGGATGGCAAAGTTGACCTTGATAGAGGTTATTAGCAGTGAAAGAAGGGCAATGACAGGTGGGAGAAGCAGGCATCTCACACATCTCGTAGCGGCGCTTGACTTGTCTGTGCTACCCTTTTCCACAGTCTATGTTTGGCCTGGATGCGCACATTTTACAGACTGCCTCTTAGCAGGGACACAAATTGTTAAGAGGTACATCCTAATGTTTATGTGTTATGTAATTGTCAACTTGCTAAATGTATATTCCCTTGTACAGTCTCCCAACATTCCCATGCCAAATGAGCAATTCCCCGATAGAGAATATTCAGTGAAATCTTATTGTGGTGCTTCCTTTCTGATTTCTGTTCTTTTCTAAACATGGGGTGTAGGCGCCACTAGAGTAAACAAATCATGTCATGATGATCTGTATCTAGATTGCAAAACTGTCTCAAGACTATTAAATGGAGCAATATTTGTTTTTGCTCTCATTGTAAACAAAGGTTTTGAGTGATAATTGCTGGAGGTTTATATCCTCAAGTGCTGTGCTCGCATGCTTGGTGCACAAAGCCTTGACTTCAGTGCACAAAGATCTTGCACTGCTGCACACAGAGGAAATAAATTAGAGGGAACATTGGTCCTGATCTCTGGCAAGTTTCAGGTGACTACCATTATTCCCCGGATGCCAAAATACTTTCTTGCTGACCTTACCGCTGCCAAGGCTTGTTGGTGTACAGTCTGGTAACCACTAATATTACTCGAACGCTGCAACTCAAGGGAACACCGCAACACCTTCATCCAATGCCAGCAGTGGCCCCATTGCTGACATTTTGCACCTGTTTGTTCACCAGCACTGTGTAAGTGATAAAACAAGATACCCGCGGATCCCGCTTCAGCACCACTGACTGCCAGGACAACTCTGCACCTGGGCTTCTTGAGCCAGATATAATTGAACTGACTGTTGTAACTTGGCCCTGGGACACGCATCACCTTAACCCTCCTTGGGTTCCACGCAAATAGACCTGCAAATGACCAGTCGTCACTAGTGCTTTTTATCATTGACCGCAATGCTAAAGGTTTGCAGTACTGATTTGCTCTGATTTAATTTTGCTTCTAAAATCATAACTGCGGTTATACTCATCTGATTGACTTAATTTCGGTTTCTAGATTTATATAAAAATCTGTTTTATTTCACACATTGGTGATGGATTTCTTTTGAGTCGTGTGAATTGCTTATCATCCATGTTGGGACTCTGAAATGCTTAACACATGTTCCTCTAGCAAAGAAGGAAATTAAATGAAAAGGAGTTTTATAAAGCGCATTAAACCCAAAGTTGTCAAAGTGCTGAGCTAAAAAGATGAACAAAACCCAGAGACAAAGCAGTAAATCAGAAAGGATCTATAATGAAAAAGCCAAGTTTTCAGGTGTTTGTTAAATACAGGGAATGAATCTGCTTCAGAAATGTGAGCAAGCAGTGTGTTCCAAAGTTTGGCTGCAGCAACTGAAAAGGAGCACCCACCTTATCTGGCTGTCCGGTGTCTAGGGATCGCCACTTTCTTAAAGAGAGGATCTGAGAGACCTACCGGGAGAATACTGGTGAAAGAGAGAGTTAACTTGGCGGGGACCTCTAAGGTGCAGGACTAGGAAGACCATGCAGAGAGCCTTATAAGTAATCTGCTTTCTCACTGGGAGCCAGTGAAGGGAACGAATCCTGTCTCTGACCCAGTGATGTTTGGGGCTGTTAAGAATAAGGCAAGCAGTGGCATTCTGAGCAGCTTGAGGTTTGTTCAGGGAGGAGCAGTTGATGTTAAGATACAGTGCGCTGCAATAGTTCAACCGTGAGGTGACCAGAGCGATGATGAATGAATGGCACACTTCCAGTGAAATAAAAGAGAAGATTTTTCTCAGAGTCCTAATAGTCAGGAAACAAGTGCTAGTGGTAAAACTGACCTGCACATCAAAACTCAAGGTATTATCAAAGATAACACCCAGATTTTTGACTGATTAGCCCAGGATGGGAAGCGGTCCACAAGCCTTTGGCCACCAGATGTTAGACCAGATGGAGGCCAGAGTTCAGAACAGCAGCACCTCCATTTTGTCTGCAGTAAGTTTTAAAGAGTCATCTCTCATCCAGCTGCAAATGCTAGACATTCATTGGCTAAACTTCTCTGCCACACAATGATTTGTGGGTTGTCTGCGTTAGATAGCACCTAGGAACCCAAATGATGCGCACAAGCTCAGCCAGGGGTCCACGTAAAGATTAAAAAGAGATGGGCTTAGGGGTGAGCCCTGAGGCACTCCACAAAGAAGGCTGAAAGCCTTCACCTTGAAACAACCATACTTGACAATTTGCGTTCTATTAGATAAGAAGATGTGAAGAAGCTTCATGGCAGTCTCCCCAAAACCAGCTTGCTGCAGACATTGTATAATACGCAAGTGCGAGACGGTATCAAATGCTGCAGAAATATCGAGCAATACCAAGATAGCAGCCCTACCCTGATCGATACTGTCAGCAGCCACAATAAGGGCAGTCTCTGTGCTGTGGCTACTCCTAAACCCATTTTGAGATGAATCAAGGACAGCATGGGTATCAATAAATGTAACCAATTCATGATTGATTAGTTTTTTCAAGATCTTAGTGGGGACCGCAGTAGGGATAACGGGAGGACATTTTTCAAGTCATCTGGATCCGCATTTGGTTTTTTAGGTAGTTGTGCGATGATTGCTTCTTCCCAGGAAGTAGGAAAACTACCAGATTGAAGCGTAGAGTTAAACACATTCTGTAGGAAATCGGCGATGGCGTTTGGTGCCAGCTAAAGAATTCTGGGAGAGCAGGGATCAGAGAGAGAACCAGATTTTAAATTCAGCAGTAAGTCCTTTGTTTGCTGAAGAGAGATGGGTGGAAATTCAACAAGCTGAGTGGGAGGAGGACCGGTAGAGAGACTTTCAGGAAGAAGATCGCTAACCAGAGGTGAATTAAACTCAGAGTATATATTGAGAATTGTGTCCCAAAAATAGCGCAACTCTGTCGCAGAACTCTTGAGATGAATTCAAAGAGCACTGAGAAGGTAGATTAAACAGTTCTATCACTACTTTTAAAAGTTGTTTAAATAAGTTGTTAGCAACCTAATTTTCTCCACAAAGAAAGACGCTTTAGGCAACCCAATAGACTGTTTGTAGTGAAGTAACAGGGCCTTGTGCTTCTCTTTTTCCCAAGTGCTGGGGTTAGCCTCCCATTTCCTCTTGTCTGCGGCAATCTTGCCCTAAGCCCTTGAGTTCTTCTGAGAACCAGGGTGCCGTGGGTTTGTGTCTGGTGTCTGGTGGACCTTATAACTTTCAACGGCACCTCAGCATTGAAAGCCCCATTTATCCAGTCTCGAAAACCTTCTGCACCATACACAAAGGAACTGTCAGATCTGGTGGTCGAGAGGTTGAGAGCTCCTTCCAGGCCTTCCAAGGTGTATTCTGCATGATATGAGTTTAGGGGAGGCAGGACCCGCACCTAGAGTAGGCTGCAAGAAAAGTAGTTTGAATAAGATTGCCTGATGATATACCCAACTCAGGGGATGTGCATGCTCCATTACAAAATCAGGATGATTTGTGAATATACCATCCAGGGTATGGCCTGCTGAGTGGATAGAATCTTTTATCAGCTGGGAAAAAACAAAATTGGACATAAGTTCAAGTAGAGAGGCCGAATCGTTGCAGGAGGTGTCATCAAAATGAAAATGAAAAAGCCCCAGGAAAGGTAAAATTAGCGTGCATCAGATACGGTTCCCGAGTTTGGCATCACACCTCTAGAAAATTAGCACGTGGAACTGGCGGACGATACACAAGGAGGCCAGAAAAAGTGTTATGGGTGGAGAGTTTGAGTCTCTCCTCTATACTCTTTCCCACTGAGTCTAAAGTACTATTGAATGCATCACGTGCAATGATAGCCAGCCCGCCACCCCTAAGGCCTTGACGATCTAGTTTGGTAATGGCATAGCCCAACGGGACCGCCTCCACCAGATGAGGACCAGAGTCCTCACTGGCCCAGGTTTCCGTAATGAACACACAGTCAAGAGACAGAGAGAGAATTACATCATGAATTTCTGTTTTGTGGTTAATAAGGGAGGGGGTGTTAATAAGCACACCACAGAAGTGTTTGTGGTTATCGGGCCAATTCCAACCACTTTGGTTGGGGAGTTCTAGGAGCACAATGTGTGTTAAGGCAGAAATTGCAGTGGGGACAGTTACTGACTTTAGGAGAGTAGGATCTGCTTCACATGGGTACCCCCACTTTTTGCTGATGCTTCACTGTTTTTCGACATTAGTCTGGCTGGGGCCCTGCTAATCAGAACCCCAGCCTAGCTGCTTCCTCTCTAAAATGGTTTCCATGTGCCTTAGGCACATCTCTGATTGGGATCTGGAGTGCCCTTATAAGTCCCTAGTATATGGTATACTATATACCAAGGGCATAGGTACCTCAGAGGCCTGCCAGGGGCTGCAGCATGTATTATGCCACCCCTGGAAGGCCATCCAAACTGACACCACAGGTCTGCTACTGCAGCCTGGGTAAGGTGGTGCATGCACTCCTTACTGTGATATAGGTTACCTATATCACGAAATACATACACACATAGAAACCTATAAGTCACTCCTAAGGCAGGCCTTATCAATCCTAAAGGCAGAGTGCATGGTTCCTATGTGAGGGGTGCCCTGCATGAGCAGGGCCCCTCTGCAGCGTTTGGAGACCATCTCTGAGGCTGTTTGTAGTGCAGCCTGACCATATACTCTTAAGCGCATTATATCCTCGCGGTAAAATGCTAACTTTGGAATGGCTGCACCTAAACATGTCGTGTTTGGTGTCAAACATCTTGGAATACTACCCCCCCGCCAATCCTGGCGGCGGGAGTAGCATTCCACCCTTCTAGAGGGAAAGACATGTTAACTCTGACTAGTCCGGTAACTTCTTTCCAGAGCCCTGGCATCACAAAATGGATGCTGCTGCCACAGACACGAGTCTGGCCTCCTGCTGCTGGACGAAACTCCGGCAGGGGAGGCCTGGACAATAGGTTTCCTGTCCCAGGGAGGTGTGACCACCTCCCCAGACAGGATAATGTGTATTGGGGCTGGGCGGGAGCACTTTCGGGTGCTTTGAAGTCCTGCACTGGGGGCACATTTGGTGTCCCTGTGCATACCCCAGTTCAAACCGGATCAGGGGCTTGCAGCCCCTGCTTTGGCGCGAACTGGACAAAGGGAAAGGGTGTAGCCACCCCTCTGCCCTGACCCACCCATAGGTGGGGCCACAGAGTAGTCCAACCCCTATTTTTAGAATAAAGGTAGGAACCCAGTCCTTAGGACTTTAGATTATACCTGGACGAAACTCTGAAACTGAATCCTGGACCTTCGACGCTCTACTCACGATTAGAGGACTGAAGAATCTCCCTTGGGGTCAAGGAGTGACTCCCCTGCTTGGCAGGCACCAAAGAAGCATCTGTCCGGTTCGCATTACTGAAGCTCCCGTCGGACGCCGAAGTCATCGCATCACCAGAGGTGGATTCTCAGACTTCCCGAGGCTACCCTGAGTCCCCAGCAAAGCTGAGGCCCGTGGCTATCGTGGGTGACTTGAGACCGTGACCCCTGGACACCGAGCACACTTGCAAGTGCACCATCTTCTGGGTCTCCCAAGAAGTCGTGCTTTGGGCTCCGAGTAGCCCTAGCCTCCAGCACCACCTGCACCGAAGATCACTGGCCCCCACTCCACGAGTGTCCTGTAAGCCAGCTCCACGTGCGGCGTCACGAGGCTCCTTCGCGGTCGCTAGCCCGTTGGCTAGTAGCCCTTAACGAAGGCCAATCTTTTCTTTACTTGGCATCCTGGTTGCTCCAGGCCTGCCCTCACTTACCCTCGCTGGGTGAGTTCCACAGACCTTGCTGGTCTGCACCATCGACGATCTACATCTTACTCGAGACTTGCCGTTGCCAAGGCTTGTTGGGTCCAATCCGGTCGCCGACACCTCAGCACTCGACAGACATCGAGCACCAGCCCGAATCCTGCTCCTGGTCACCGACAACGCCTCCCGGACCTCGTGGCTGAAGAGTCAAGACGACCGTCAACGCACCTGAAGCACTCGACATCGGTGGGCATCTGTCCATCGCCTTCCTGGTCACTGGCTAGTGACCCAGACTCTGTCCCCTCTGCTTTCAGGTTCACCAGAACTCCGATCCACTCTTGGATCCACCCGGACACTTTTCTCTTGGCCGCCAGCAGCACTTTGCAGCAGATCGCCATTCGAAACGACGACGAAACCCGACCCCGAAAGGCACCTATGCACCCGGCTTCCCTGGGTGAGGTAACACGAGTACTCCGGTGCTCCCGTGGGTAGAGACTCTTCAAAGTCCTAGATCTCAAAGGGTTTTGTCCTAGTCCTCTTTTAAGTGTCCCTTTCCTCTATTTTCCCGATCCCGACTTTCTCCATAGAAGTTAACGGCGTATCGCGGTTGTGTATTTACACTGCACGCGTCTCCCGTGGGTCCCCTGTGTCACTACCTTGGGTGGTTCCTTGTGGTCCAAGCACTTCTAGAGGCTCTAGGCCTAGTGTCTAGTTCAGTCGTGGTTCGCATACCACTTTATTGGTATATGGTTTGAGTACGCCCCTAGGGCCCAAACGTGTATTTGTGCTATTACTGTGATTTAAGATCTTATAACCAAAGTACTTGAACTCTAGCCTCATAAAGAGACTAGAGGGGTGTGTTTAGTAATAAATACATATATTTTGAATATATACCTGGTGTGGTGCTCTTTCATTTGGTCACTCAAGAGATTATAGACTGGTAAAACAAGCTGCTTTACATTCCTTCAAGACTTAGCCTGAAGGCTGCTCTCCATAGCTACCACTAGGATAGCTTTCAATAAGGTTGTCTTTAACCTATCTACCATAAGAGTCGATTTGGACTGGTGCAAGGTGCCCACTATAGTTAGTGGACAGCATATGCCAGGCCAACTTCTCACACTGACTGCACTATTTTACAGGATGAGTTTAGTCGAGCAAGCCCCCTTAATACCTGCCGGGCAGAGCTCCATAAATTGGACTTGGGCATAATGTTATACATTGAGGCTACTGTGTTGCGAATAAAAACTGACAGCATCCCTGGCCCCTGGCACTGTCCAGGGGGTTGGACGGGCGCATACGAGCTTGCCTTTGGAGCACCTTTGGCACATCCGCACCCTCCTTGCTCCTAAATAGGGTCTCTCATTGGAGAGTAGAGTGCCTGGCCCGCTAACCTCCTCAAGATGGCACTCGGAATGGCAACCAGGAAGTGGGGCAGCTCAAATTACTCTCTCTGCTCAAACAGCAGTGCCGCGGTGACCCGGGGTGTAGCTACAGTGCAAAAATAAAGTACACGTGCCACAAGCCTAGTAACAGATATTTACATTAGCTTTGCATTGAACTATTGACCCCCCAAAAGTTTAAAAACCACTTCTCACAACCAGGAAATAATCGTTATGGAGAAAAGTGCAGCGCCTGCCTGCTAACTGAGCTAAGGATTTATTATTGTGAATCCAAGGACAATCTTTGAGCTATTGTGAGAGTATTACATAGTAAAGCCTAACCAGCCTCGCTACATAATGCTCCACTTTCCTACATTGGTGTTACAGCACTGGGATCCTGAACTTGTGTTTCACAGTACCGCTTGGTCATAAGTGATTTTTGCACAATAGATCCACTAATGACTTTAGACTCGTTAATTTTTATGTATATTTTTTATTGGAATTTCAGGGAACTTCCAGTGGAGGCTTCCCTTTCCAATAGTAAAGTAAAAGACATAGAAAGTTAGGAAAACTTTTTTTTAAAGGTTTTAAAAAGGTCCCAACTTTCAGGTAAAAGGTTAGGCACAATGGAGGATGACATGAATCTCGATCTGTCATCCCAGCCCTGAAGATCAGTGATTTAAGGGTGTTGTGCAAAGCTTTGGGCATTGGCTATAGAGCTACAGCCAAAAAGAAGGAGCTCAAAAGGATCCTCAGCTACGATGAGAAAAGAAAGCTATAGAGGAAGACCAAACCTCAGAAGAACACCCTGAAGAGGGTGAGGACGAGGCCCCAGCCCAAATTGTAGAAGATGGGGAAGACGGTGAAGACCAGAACTCTCCACCTTTCCCATACCTCCTTCACCAGTGGGAAGTGACAGAAGTCACTCTAGCAGACTCCCTATTGATAAGGTGGTAGCAAGCCTTGAGGACGAGCTTGACCTCCTCTCACTAGAGGAGAGAAAACTTAAACTTGAGGAAAATAAACTAGCCCTTGAAGAAAGAAGGGTCAAGATGTGCTCGAAGCCCAAAGATGGTGGCAGCAATACTAACAGGGAAAAAGACGAAACTTTTGACCCCAAGACCCCAAAAGGGATTGTCCCAAAGTTTAATGATGGTGATAATATCAGCAAGTGGATTGCAGCCTTTGAGAGGGCCTGCAAAATGAGGAGGATAGGTCACCAGCACTGGGGCTCTCTACTGTGGGAGTTATTCTCAGTGAAGGGCTGAGATAGACTTCTGACCCTTAATGAGAATATGACTATGTCCTATCAGTATACGAAGAAGACCTTGATAGAATGATCTGGACTCACCACAGAGGAATACAGATTGAAGTTAAGCAACACCTATAAAGGTCAAAACCAGACATGGGTGGACTTTTTGGACTCTTCGGTCAAAGCACTAGAAGGCTGGATAAAAGGCAATAAGGTGGACACAAGATAGGCTATGTAATTTAATTATGAAAGAGAACATTTTAACTAAATACACCACAGAGAAACTGCACCAGCATTTGGTGGATTCCAAGTTGTCTTCTCCCAGAGAGCTGGGGAGGACAGCTGGCAAATGGGGCAGAACCAGGGTATCTACAAAGACCCATTGTGGGAGTGACCAGAAAAGGGTGCTTAGACTTCCCAACAGGGGAAAGATGTGAGCAACAACAAAGACAAAAAGAAGGAGTTTTCAAAAGCCCCCCAAAATTCTTCTCAGGAGACCAGGTGCAGGGTTATGAGGGTAAGAATGGGCACCCAGCAAAGCCTTCTGGGGTATATCATGACTGTCAACAGATAGGACATAAAGAGATGCAGCATGTTCCAAAAAGTACCCTCAGTGGTGGACAATCCAAGGGATTGGCTAGCATAGGAGTGGGGCAGAAGGTGTACTCTGGAGAGGCCAGAAATTACACTGAGGCTACTTTAGTTTCCCTGGGCAGGGTGGATATTGAAGCCCCGGCTGTCTTATCTCCAAGCATGGAGAAGAATATACAAAGGACAAAGATCAATTAGACTGAGGTCGAGGCTCTGGGGGATACAGGTGCCAGTGTCCCTATGGTGGCAGCTAGACTGGTTTCCCCAGACCAAATGATACCTGGTATTAGACACCAGGTAACCAGTGCTGACAATGAGACTAAGCTCCATCCAATGGGCTTGGTAAGCTTAGAGTGAGGAGGGGTTACTGGCCCGAAGAAGGTGGTTGGTTCCCCTGCCACTCCCAGTGAAGTGTCTGTTGAGGAACGAACCAGAGACTTCTACTTGGGCAGACATTGAAAGGAGGGCTCACGTAGAAATGCTGGGTCTCCCTGAGTGGGTGTGTGTTACCACATGCGCACAAGCAGTACTACAGGGTAGTCATGGGGGCTTAGAGCCTGAAATAAAGGACCAAGGCTCCTTAAGCAAGAAAAAGGGCAAGAAGTCTGTTATATGGGGTTATGTGGCCCTAAGACACATTGTCGACATTGCTAAGTTAGCATGAGTTTTGCTTGCCCTTTGCTGCTGCTTTTGCGCACGCCTCTGCTGAGAGTTTGTTTTCGCGACACTTTGCCTCTGCTCTGTATATGATAACAGATTGTTTTTCACGTTCTCAGCCTTCCCTTCAATTCTGTCTGAACATAATGTGCAAGGTCGGTCAACAATGTCTCTTGTTATTCTGTTCTGGTCAGTCCCTATTACCTAGACAAAACATGTTACCAACAGCTGCAATGTGGAAGAATCGTGCTTTGATATAACGTTGTTGCATGTTTTTCAAACACACTCGAAGAAAGCCGTTCCATGGAGCTGAGCTCTGCTGTTCCTATGATGTAAACCTTTGCGTTTAGGCTTTTAGGTAGGGGTCTGCTAATAACGCCTAGAGATCTTCTGGTATATAAAATAACTTCTTACTGCCGAGGGAGGGTGATTAGGCCCAGTTATTTTGTCTTTTTCACAGTCTTTATAAAATGACGACTCCTTTTATATTCTATGATATTGTAACAATGCTAATGATTCTTGCCTTATGCATTTTGCTGCTGGTCGTGGTTCGCATACTGTTTTATGAATCACTATAGTCAAAATAAACATTTTGAATTTATTTAGTGACTCTGATTATTTTTATTGTGGACAAGTACGTGAGAGCGAAAGATTGTCTTGTTCCCGCGACTCTGAGGTGAGTCGGGAGTGCTCGTGTTCTGGGTTGTCTAAACATTCGTAGCTTCTTGATATTTGTAGACCGAATGAGACTCTATTGCTAGTCGGTTGGGATTTTGGGTACTAAGGTGATAGGAGGTACACCCCTATTTACTGAGGTCCTGTTTTCTTGTGCATAGTTCTGTGTATGAGCAGAATCCCCGCAACAAGTCTGTTAAGACAGCTCCAAAGAGGTCACAGGACCAGGGGGAGAGTGCTCCTAAGGCAGATGCCCTGGTGTTTGAGGAGGGAACAGCCGCGTAGGAGTCTGCCCTGACCTGGCAGAGCTCCTAAGTGCAGGTGAGCCCTCCAGAGAGGACCTATGCCAAGGAGAAAAGTCATGCCCAACTCTTGAATGCCTACAGAGAGGTGCCACAGTTGGGGGTTGGCTTCAGCCCTTTTAACTTTCTGTTTGGCCATCCTGCAAGAGGTCCTCTAACCTGATGAGCGAAGGCTGGGAGAAACATCTTAAAGAGCTCAAACAGAACATAGTGGACTATGTACTGGGCCCGTGTTCGCGCATGGCTGAGTACATGAAGAGAGAAAACAAACATCTGGAGGCCAGTCAGCAGCTTATCAAGCCCTGGTATGATGAAAGTCAGCACTGGTTGAATACCAACCAGGTCAGTTGGTGTGGGTGTTGGAGCCTGTGGCTCCCAGGGCCCCACAGGAAAAAGTGGACTGGACCCTCCCCTATTTTGGAAAAGAAAGGGGAAGTCACCTACTTGGTAGAATTAGGCACCCCTAGGAGACCTCACCTAATTCTCCATGTAAATCGCCTGAAGCCACAACAGAACAGAGCTGACATGACCATGCTCATGGTTACTGATGGAGGTCAAGAGGTGGAAAGTGAACCCCTACCTGACCTACTGTCTAGCAACCCACAAGATGGCTCAGTAGAGGGTGTTGTTTTATCAGACTCTTTCACTACACAACAGCAATCTGGCTTCAGGCAAGTCTTAGGCCAGTTTTCTGAGCTCTTTTCTTCGACCCCTGGTCAGACAATATGATGTGGACACTGGTGACAGACTCCCTATCAAAAGTAAGCCTGTCTGAACAAGTCAAAGTCTGCATCAAAGCTGAGGTCAGCAAGATACTAGAGCTAGGGGTGATTGAATCCTCTGACAGTACATGGGCTAGCCCAGTGGTACTGGTCCCCAAACCTCACTCACCAAACCAAGAGCAGATGAGCTTATTTATAAGCTGGGTGCAGACACATTTCTGATTACTTTTGATTTAGCATCAGGGTACTGGCAGATTGAATTCATTGAGGCAGCAAAGGAGAGATCAGCATTTTCTACCCCTGAAGGCCACTTTCAATTTAAGGTGATGCCTTTTGGTCTGAAAAATGCACCAGCCACTTTCCAAATGTTGGTGAATCGAGTTCTCTCAGGTCTAGACAACTTTAGTGCAGCATATCTGGATGATATAGCGGTCTTTAGTTCCATCTGGGAGGATCACCTGGTCACCTAACGGACGTTTTACAGGCCCTGCAGCAGGCAGGCCTAACCATCAAGACCAGCAAGTGCCAGATGAGGCAGAGTTCAGTTGTATACTTCGGCCACCTTGCAGGTGGAGGCCAAGTACAACCTTTCCAACCCAAAATCCAGAGCATTCAGGGGTGGGAGGCTCCCAAGACCCAGACCCAAGTCAGGGCTTTCCTTGACTTGACTGGGTATTAAATGAAGTTTGTGAAGGGGTATGGCACCATTGTAGCCCGACTCACTGAACTTAACTCCAAAAAGCAGCCTAAGAAGATCATCTGGACCACAGGATGCCAAAAGGAGTTTGACACCCTGAAAGAGGCTATGTGCTCAGTACCTGTCCTGAAGGCACCAGACTATGGGAAGGAGTTCATTGTCCAAACAGATGCTTATGAACAAGGGATTGGGGCAGTGTTGTCAAAAACAAATGATGAGGGCCAGGATCGACCACTTGCCTATATCTGCAGGCGACTCCTCCCTAGAAAGCAGTATTGGAGTGCCATTGAGAGAAAAGCCTTGGCTGTGGTTTGGTCCCTAAAGAAGCTGAGACCATACTTCTTTGGGACTACCTTCAAGGTTCAAACCAACTGGAGGCCTCTCAGATGGCTGACGGAGATGAGAGGAGAGAACCCCAAGTTGTTGAGGTGGTCCATTTCCCTACAGGATATGGACTTTCAGTGGAACACAGACCAGGGACTGACCATGCCAATGCAGATGGCCTTTCAAGGTTTTTCAATGTAGACGATGAAGAACTACCAGGGGATAGGTTAGTTGCTCATCACCTTCATTTAGGGGAGGGTCATGTAGGAAAGTGCCCTTTTTGTACGGCCACTCCCCCACCACACACACACACACACACTTTTTTGCTCCAATGCTAATGGTTATGTCTCTGAAAGCCCACTGGGTCCTGCCGCCTAGGTCCCAGTGCCAGTGCTAAAACTTATACCCAAACTGGCAAGGGCTTTAACCCCCTTATAAGCCCCCGTTAAATGGTACCAGCGGTACCCAGAGCATGGGATTTAAAGGGGTCACCAGGGCCTGAAGCACTGTTTTTGCCACGCTGAGTGACCACAGTAAACAGATGACAGCAGTCATGCCATTGGAGACTGCAGGAGTAGTGCAAACTGTTCGAACTCAACTTTTCCCTCACCATGTGTGACAAGGTCAAATCACTATTTTTAATATATGTTAGTCACCCCTAAGGAAGGCTTACTGAGCCCAGGAGCCAAGGTTTATTATATTAAAGGTGAGGACATATAAGTGCAAGCTTATATGTCCCTATAGTAGCCTTTTCCATTTAGGGGTACTATAAGTGATCAGAGGTCCATAGGATAACATGGGCTGGCACTCTGGCAACCCAGAGGTTTCCAGCACCATTATGTTATCGCCAAAATAGGACATGTTTGGTATCAAACAACTTGACTCCTCACTCGTGACACGATTCTTATGCCAGAGGCAATGTGGCATGCTCCCTGGTATCTACCTTAGAGGTTGGCCACCTAGTCGCTCTAGCATTTCCCGTTCTCTGGCTCACAGCCTGCAGACAGGAATCTGACCCCTTGCCAAGAGGTGTGAACTCTTCCAGGAGTCAGAAGCAATGGCCTGGACAGAAGGAGGTGACACCTCCTTGCCTGACAAGATGGCTAGTGAGAGGACACATCAAAGCGATGAGTTTCAAAGCTTTCATCGCCTCTGATATGCATTCAGGCTGCCTCCCAAAGGAAGGAACAGATGCCCCCAGCACATTTGAACCTGGGTAGCCGGGAAAATTATATAGTCAAGAGATATGTGCCCACAGAAGGCTAGAAACACCTGTCCGGTAGGCTCTCTGGTCTGTTCAGGTAAGGAAGGTTTCTGCCATTTTTAAAAGTGGCAGAATAGAGGGTTCTGGGTGGAAAAGGTGACACACTCCCCCTGATGTGGTCACCTAAGAGGTGGATTAGCCGCTGGGGCTAGAAGCCCATTGGCCACTTGCACCCACACTCCTAACATCCATAAATCTAGGCTTTAGGGGCACCCCTGGTACCAGAACCTCAGTTCTGATCTGACGTGCAACAATGGACACAAAAGAGGCCCGAGTCTGCGACAACAGAAGCTGCACAAACCAAAGGCGTGATACTCTGCACCTGTGGCAGCCTTCCTGGAACTACACGACAGCGACTCGTTCCGCACCAAAGACCGGTTCCCCCAGACAGTGGGACCCCTCTGAGAGCCAAAGGCAACTTCAGACTCAGATGGACTAGTAGCAGTAGTCCCCTGCAGTCTGGAGGTAAAAAAACAGTACGAGAAACAAAGAATCGCTGGACATAGGCACTCCTGTGGCTGTTGCTTCAACGGGGGTCAAACCCTCAATTCAACTAACAACCCAATTGCCTTACACTGGTGTTCAGCAGTGTGGATCAGGACTTGTGTTTTTGCTATACAGTGATATTTGTTTAACACAAAAATCCCAGATAAATATTTTGACACCAAAGTTGACCTTTTTTTAAAACTCCTTTTAGTTTTCTTGGCTGTTTCCTCCTTTTTCTAAATTTAAGTGTCTTACCTTCTTTTTTTCCAACACAGAGATGCATCTGTTCAACTTTGACACCCTCAGCAGGGCTTAGCTCCTGAAGCTTTGCAAACAGAAGGGGCTAAAGGCAAACAAAAGGCTATCAAACTGGATCTTCGGGTAGCCCTCAGAGTCTTTGAGGAATTGCAGAGGTGGCATTCCACTGCAAATGATGATGGGGAGGCAGGAGCCCATTTGGAGGATGCTGAGGAGATTGAGGACCCAGCCCTGGTTCCTGAGCTGCATGGAGAGGCAAACTCAATCCAAGTAAATGCCCAGAATGGGGCAAGGAGCAGTGTGTCTGCCAGAGGCCTGTCCCCAGAGGAGCTGGAACACAGGAAGGCAGAGAGGGAGCTCAAAACTTCAGCTAGCCAAAATATAACAGGAAGCAGTAGAGAGGATGGCCAGGGAGAGAATGGCCTGTGAGCCCGGACTCAGGGAGCTGGACATACGAGCCAAACAAGCAGAGCCCATCATTTTTGGTGGCAGCATGCCTACAGTTTCTACTGGAGAGGTGAGGGTTCGCATACCACAAGAACTGGTGCTCAATTATGTGGTGGGAGATGATATTGACAAGTGTTTTTCTGCTTAGGAGGTAGCTCTGATGATACAAAAGGTTCTAGAAGAGTACTGAGGGAGTAGCTTATGGAAACATATGCAGGACCCTGCCCCAGCTCTCCCTTGTGCATCGCCCTTGCTTCTGCTCTTCTCCTGTAAATCAGTGTCCCTTGTTCTATTTAGCTTTTCTCCTTGATTTCTCCCATGTTTCCTTGCTGCCTTGTCCTGTTGTTCCCCTGTTCCTCATTGCTTGTTTCCCTGTTCTATCGTTTTTCTGCTCTTGTCTTTATTTTCCTCCCTTTCTTGATTGCTTGTCCCCTGTTCTTCCCTAATTTTTCTGCTTTTGTCTTTATTTTTCCTCCTTTTTAAGTCTCGCCTACGCAGCGCGCATGCGTTGCGTAGGAGGAGACCTTTAGTAATCGATTCGCCTTTTCTGCCAAAAACGTGCACGCTGTGCATTGCTTTCAATGGCAACGCGTGCACGTTTGGCGATTCCCTTGCGGGAGCGAGCTTTGAAACCATCTGTTTGTAATTAACTTTCAAACAGATGGTTCCCTCTGCTCGCTCCCGCAAGGGAAACAGGCGCAAGCCCCCTCCTCTCTCCCCTCCCCCTGCTGCCTCCTCTTTTTTTTGGTCTCACAGCAGCCCCTTAATCTCCCAGCAGTACGGCCTCCCAGGCAGGCGACCTCCCCCGGCGCGCGCCTCATCAGCCAGCCCTGTGATCTCCTTGTGACTCACCCTCGTGTTGTTCCGCTCGGCCTTCAGCTCCGAGATCTCCTTCTCATGCTCCAGCAACTGCTTACGCACAGGTTCAGCTCCTTGGTGAGAGCAGCAAACTTGTTTACCTTTTTGTCACGTCAGGCGCCTTCCTGTGAGGGAGGTGGGTTGTGTGGCTGGCCGAGCGCCTGTTCTCTTTGCCTCGGTCTTCTGGGCTCTTCCTTGTCGGGTTAGCGTGCTTGTGTGTTGCCTGCTATTGTGCTGCGCCTCACTGTGCCTGTCATCGGCCTGTTTCTGGGGCAGGCGCCTCTTCTCTGGGGGCGTCCATGAATGTTTGGGCCTGTGTGCTTCTTGCTTCGCTCTTTCTTCTAATCTGGGGGCTGGGGCCTTCTAGGCGCTCCTCTTAGTGCTCCGGGGTTTAAGTGCTTTGCTGCGGGTGGGATGGTGGGCTTCAGGCCTCGGTAATTTCTCGGTTACTAAGGAGTAGGAAGAGGAAGGCTTGAGGAAGTAACGCGCTGATTACTTAGCAGTAATCCTCACTACTCCAGTTACTTTTCCTTGTTGACAGCTTACATGGTGCCACCACCTTCGCTTGACCCTCGACCCCAGTGCTTGGTGAGGTCAGGACAGGTGTGGGCACGTTGAAAGGGGCCTTGAGGGAGGTCAGAGGGTTGAGGTGCTATTTTAGGTTTGGCCCATCCGAGTGACATAAGTACTGGGGCGTGGAAAGGGTAATGAAGATTATCGTGAAGTAATCGGTGCATTATCCTACTCATCTACATGAAATATATGGGTTCCCTTCGTGCCCAGGCAGGCCGTGGCACTACTGACTCTAAACGGGACCCCCGAACACAAGCAGAGCACACTAATTGTGACATTCACCCTGTGACCTGGACGCGGCACCCCTCCACCCTCCCACCCCCTCCCACTCACTCCCTGCTGCACTACAACACGCGTATTACTTAAAAACACCCTGAAAAGACGAAAGCCGCTATCGAAATGTATTGCCCATGCGGATAGATATGGGACTTTTTTTCGACATGGCAAGATTGTAATTGTGAGAATAAGGATGCTGTCACCTGAGCTTGCAAACAACTTCACATCGAAGGTGGGAAAGTTCTCCTGAAATAAAAGTACTCTGGGAGAAATACAAATGCCCTGGGGGAACCTGCGGCAGCAATGTCCCCAGTTTAAGGGCGGTGTTTTCAATTTGCTAAATGTTTGAGTTGACGATTTAGAAGATCTATTCTCTAATCCCAGCTCCACCCTGTTGACAACAAGATTTGTGTGATCCTGGGATTCGCCCTTCTCTCGTCTCTCTTGCCAACAAAGTGGTCTCTCTCCCTCTTTCATTCTCCATGTGTTACCCCTGAAGAGGATTGATGACCATTGGCGGGCAGGGACAGTACTTCAGAAGGCCTCAGTACTTTCGACCCCACACCCCTCACCAGTACCAAATGCCCACCCTCTCCGCGAAGCAGACGGTGGGGTACCAGGTCCCCTTCGATAAGGAGAAGGGCGAGCTCACTATAGCCGTTTGGCACAAGTCAAAGATCACACATCGTAACGTATCATACATCTTGCTTCATACTTAATCTGTGGCAGAGGGTTGGTTTTAAGTTCACTTCGCTTAATAGCAGAACGTCTGGAAAACATTTCCGATTGAGGTTTTCCCTAAATGACCACAAATCGAACTCACATGATCACTATTAGCATTCACACATAATATTTCTACAAAGATCATGGCCAGTCTGGGCGATCTGTGCGTGAATCTGGCTTCCACCGGCGATCTGTGTGATCCTGGGCAAACCTCTTTATGGCTTTGCCTGTGCTCCGTTTATTTTCTCTTCCAAAGCTATGGGTGCTAAGAAACAGACTACCCCCGAGAAACCAACACAATGACTGTTGCATCAGGAATTACATTTGTCGAAAAATCCTCACATTTCCATACATAGCGTCATAAAACATCACCAAATAGACACATTTACATGCTCGTCGGTATGACAGGTTTACGCTCAATTAATTAATTAAAAAAAACAGTTCGGAGCTCGTTGCGGGGATGTGTGAGTTTCATGCGGGCACTAGGTTTCAATCTACACAGAGTGAACTCTTCCTTTCATTGTTCACAGGTCGATAAAAGGAGTACCATTGGGTCGGAGAATAATGACACCTGTTATTTACTACAAACGAATAAGCAAAATTCGCCGCAGCACGCGATATAATAAAACACGTCATTATTTCATGTCCACAATTCTTACCGTACAATGTCACTACAATATTCACGGGTCTTACACACACCTGGAACAGTGAGGTCTGACGGTTAAATTATCGACAGGGAAACCATCAGATCCCGGCTCTAATTCCAGCTTCGCTGCCGGTACACTGGGTGTGATCCTGGGCAGACTGCCTTATCTCCGCGTGTGTCATGTTTCCTAGCTGTCAAAGTTGGGAGCGCTTAGAAACGGGCTAACGCCACTGACGTGTTATTTATATTAATCAAATGAATTGATATATCTACCCCCAATTAACGCTTCGCATCATAACATATAGACAAGACACAGACAATGAAGAATTCAGAAATAACGCACTGACCTGCAATGTCTTTTTAGGTCTCGGCTAGGCAGCGCATGCGCTGTCTCGTCGAGAGATGCTGTATACAATATTGTGGGGGAAGCTCCGCCCGCTTTCTGCCCATGCTTTTGATTGGCTCAAAGCTGAAATGCTGCATTCTGATTGGTTGCTGGCGTATTAGTCCCGCCTCCTTACTGCCATGCCGTCATTTTTGTCCTTCCATGGCTATCAGCCCCTTTACTTCAGCAACTCTTTTGTTCCCCTGTCTCCCCCTGTTCCCTCCCGCAGTCCGTGACTTCTCTGGCCACCACCAACCCCCCCACCCACTCCCGTTCCTGCCTTCTTCGGCACCCGCATTTTTGTTTACAATGCAATAGGACTCCCGTAAATACGAGTCCTATTGCATTTGCAAATGCTTTTTTTTCATTTGATTGGCTGTCTGCATTCGCACTTTCTTTTGCCTGACCTGTCCAGAGTCTCGAGTGCGCGCGATGCTTTACATCGTGCGCGCGATGCTTTACATCGTGCGCGCGATGCTTTACATCGTGCGCGCGATGCTTTACATCGTGCGCGCGATGCTTTACATCGTGCGCGCGATGCTTTACATCGTGCGCGCGATGCTTTACATCGTGCGCATGCGCGCCAAAAGTCTTACTCTGTAGTGCGTGGTCGCGATGGCATCAAGCCCGAGTGGGGGCTGTGCGTCGTTCGGCGATGCTGTTCCCTTTGCAGGAGGCCCCGCTTCCATCAGTATATATCCCATCTGACAAGTACAAGCACTTTGGGCCCTAACTGAATGTGAACATTGTCAAAAGGAATTTGGGCTAAAACGCGGCATCTGCAGCGCGGTTCAGATCCTGCTCGGCACCCAAGCCACTTCTGCCAACGTGGCAGGTGGACAGAGAACGGTGTAGATGGGAACTTCACATAATGTGTGCATCATGACCAACTGGAAAAGCCGTCACAACAAATCATCTGTTCCGCTGTAACTCTCTTCGGACCTTTCACATAAGATTTCAGTCTCCATGACGCCGATTGCTTACGGTGGTTTTATTTTTTTCTAAAGGCGGTTGGGCTCAGTTCAAATGCAGCAGCAGACGGGTTGCCTTCGTTGTCACACCAAAACACGTCGTACCGACAACAGTCGCAGCACGTTGAGCATCTGGGGAAGGGATGGCGGGGAGCAGAGAAAAAAGGTGGTGCAAAAGTGCACCTTTTGTTTGTCACATGCATATGGCTTCCCTGATTTCTATAGCTGCTGGGATAACGCGCTTCAGCGCCTCGTCAAGGCTATCAAGTGCTATAAAAATGCAGTTTCAATATAAATAATACAATACTGTTGCAGTGTTGCGATGAAGATGCGCTTTGGCGCCAGACGCAGTACTTATAACATATTAATAATTACAGGAAAATCTTTTGTAGTTGATATGCTATTTTTTTAGTTTAATACAGCAGAAGTGCACGGTAATGTATTTATTTATTTATGACCCGTGCCAGACCCAAGTAAAAAGGGGTGCACATTTTGCTCGCACGCGAAATGCTTCTCAGGACAACCCCTCCTTTTATTCCCACCTGGCCCCCCAGTCACAGATACACGCCCAGGCTCAGCCTTTCATCTTTCTTCCTTAGCGCTCTTCTCACTCGTTAATAGCTGTAAACATATTTTAACTATCTGAACAGCACCCGTTCCACTAGCGCTACCTTTATGTTTTACTTTCTCATGTCAGCCACTCTTTATATGCTGAACGTGTCAGCGTATAGTTGGCACTCTTAAAAGCGGAACTATAAGTCCCAGAATGCAGTGATCTGGTGGTGAAATCTGGGACTGACATCAAGCTCCACACATGACTTTCAATTTCCCTGGCAGCTCTTGCCAGAATGTAGCGGTGCGTTGGTCAGTTAAACCAGTCTCTGCTTGAATGGCTTTAAGCTTCTCTACTGTTCTTAAACATTGGGTTCGATTTTTTGTTTCCAGGTTGACCGGATCTTACTTATTGAATATTTTATTACTTCTATTTTTGCAGTCGTTTTTATAATAATGCTGTGTTCCATTCTAAGGTGTTTTCGGAGAGCGCAGTAATCTAATCAGCTGACACGGGGGATGCTGTTGCAGTTTCTTCTTGAAAACAGCTCCAGGTTTAGCATAGTTTATTAGCGGTTAGAAGACAGAGTAAGTCGTCTTCATTTCCAGTAGTTTTAGGAGAAGCAGAGCTGGGCATGTTGTAGTTCGGTACTCTACACAGGAAGGCTGTACAGCCGAAACAACTTTACCAGTTACAAATTTAAATGGACAAAAAATGCGAAGATCTTGCTTCGAGAGTAAGTGTGGGGGAGTGATTTCAATGCAGGGAGACATTAAACAAGAAATTATGTGCAGGGCCCTGAGTGAGGAATTCTTGAAAGCAAACTGGCAGTGACACAAGTGTGTGCAAGAGGTTGTTTCACGTGGGCTCCCTCTGTACTCTGAGTAAACCGTCTAGCCACCTCCTTGTCGCCCCCCTCACTCCCTCCAAACAGCCACCTCCCAAGCGCTACCCATTGCCACTTTTTTATTGTGCCCAGATTGAGTGCCTTGCAAAATTGCTGGACTTCTTCCTTCCATTCAGAGGTCGGCGCCTTTACATCATTTACCTAAAGCCGGCACGTCCTGTATGTGCTGTGTGTGTTTTAGGAAAGCTTCCACTGCAGCTCCCACTCTGTCATTGTTTGTCAGTGAAGCATATGAAAGTATTTCATTATTCCAAAGCGCAGCCGAATGGCTTTGTTACAGCTTGTTTGGCAAATCCTTCACAGTGCAATGTGGAATTTTGCTGGCTGAGTAGATGTTAGCGTTCATTTCGCTTTTAGTCGTGTTCACTTTTTAACAAGGTCCTGATCATGTCCTCAAAATAGACGTTACTCAGCACTGGCTTTTTATCCAACAGCATCTTTTGTACTGCGCATATAAAGTGCAGTGTGCTGGAGATTGAGAACTTGGGTCGCTTAATGACAGTGGCCTCTCCATTGAAAGAACGGCCAGAGCTGCCGACTTTGGAGCTGGGAAACCAGGTTCTAGTCTCTGGGTCAGCTCAACATCCTGTGATTCTGGGCAAATCACTCAATCTCCTCATGGCTACCAAAAGTGGATGTGTCCTTGTGTAATGTAACTGGTGTTCATGTAAAGCACTCCAATACCTTCGGGTTGAGTTTGCACTATATACTACACAACACACAATTACAGAACTAACAATTGCAATACAACCCACATAATTCCACTCCACACCATATCCATCCACCGCACTCCAAAATAAAACACATAGGTAAAAAACATTATCATTTACAATGGTAATAGCTCTTACTCTCACAGATGCGAGACCTATTGTATTGCAAATGCTTGTATACTGTAGTATATACTTATATGTGTATGTACTTTGTGGGCTCTGGAAATCAGCCCTAGGATTTGTCTGCTTCCGCTTAGGGACTTTTTTTTCTGTTCAACTGCCTCTATTTAACTTTCTTGATAGAAAACGACCAGCAGAGGTCAGTAAAATACCAGAATCACTTTAGCATTCTCTAGATTCCAGTCCATAGAAATTGTCATCCACGAGCACCCGTAGACAATAATATTTTTTCATATCTTGTATTTTCAGTGATATGACCACCGAAGGCCCTGATTTTATATTAAAAACAGAGCTTTGGACTATACCATTTCCCGTGGAAAGGCAATATTTCTCTCCATGTGTTCCCATACCTGGCGTGTCACGCAGTTTGGTGCTTACTTTCCCTCCATGTTAAAGAGCAGTAGATGTTTCAGCACCCAGGCTAATGTGCTGCATAGCTAAATACATATAAGGTCCAAAAGGCGAGACCGATTGCATTGCAAATGCTTGTTTGCATCATTAGAGCACGCATCTCCGGGGGCGCTGTCGGGTGTTGTTGGTCTTGGGAGGGGGTGCCACACAGCAGGGGCCTCCTGCGGGCGATGGCAGAGGGACCCCTGGGGGGGGAGGGAGGCGGGGGGATGAGGGAAGTGAGGTGACTCCCAACTCTGCCGTGGGAGATGCGGCCACACGCACACACGCACGCACACATACCAGACACTCACAGCACAGCAGAGTCAGTTACAGAGCTGTCAGCCCCCCCCCCCTCAGGGCAGTCACTTCGGGTTTGTTTGTGACAACAATAGTTGGCTTGTGAAATGCCCGGTGCAGACTCTCTTCTCAGCGTGGACTCTTTTTAGGTCTCGCCTAGGCCGAAAGCTTTATGCCATGATGAAAACTGCCGATATACTAGCTTGAAGGTGCCCCTTAACTATCGGTCACTGTCCTTAGTGAAATACAGATTGTTTGTATTCGACCTGCAAGTTGTCTGGAGCATACGTGGACGTCTTGAGCCGTTTGCTTTCTGTACGATATGTGCATTAAAGTGTTATAGTTGGTTTAATAGTCTGTTGAGATGTATTCCCTTTGCTCTTTAGAGAGTAGGCTTCAAGAGTCCCAGTGACTTGGGAATGTTTACAAACTTTCGATGGGGTTGTCCACCTTTGATGTGTGTGAGTACGGATGGGTGACTGCTGTTCTCAGCTGCAGTATTTGGATGCTAAACATGTATTTAGCTCGGTGTTATTATGATCCAAAATTGTTTTAAAGTTGCAACACTACTCTATGCTGTTCATTGTTGCAAAATTCAAGGCATCTCGAACTGTCTGGATGATGTGTGGTGGGTCCTCAGCCACTTAAAGCGCTGGTGACACCACGACAATTTGCTGCTCCTGAGTTTCAAAAAGAGAAGGGCACCCCACCCCCCTGCCAAGGAGAACCATGCAACAAAAAAATGCATTGGCATAGCCAATAGGTCTCGCCTTTGGGACCTTATAAGTGTTTAGCCATGCAAAAGTTGATGTTGTTGTACCAAGGATATTGTGCTGGATAACTAAACACTTATAAGGTCCCAAAGGCGAGACCTATTGGCTATGCCAATGCTTGTTTTAATTGCTTTTCTCCCTATATATCCCTTGTTTTTGCTCTTTTCCTGTTTTTGCTCACTACTGCTCTCCTTGGCCGCCTGGCTCCCACCTGCCGCCCTTTTTCCTGCCTCCACCTAGCCCCACCCACCGCCTTCCAGTGCCCCTCCCCCCAGGACCTACTTAATGGAGGCCACAGCACGGCCACATTGCGGGCACGCCGCTGGCGCGCCAAAGGCGTGTCCATCGTGCCTGGACCGCGCCCTGCGCCAGGAACCCTGGTCCTTGGCCCACCGACAGATACGCCGCCGCCGTCCTCAGCGCCCTGAACACTGGACAGCTCAGTGAATGCTGCTGCCATGATGCACCGCACTTTACGTAAGACCATTCTCCTGCACCAGGTGCACCTTCTTTTGCACCAGCAAGACCATGGTCACACCACATACCACCACGCCGACCTCTTGTCACACCACACCTGAAGTGACACATCGACTCCACTGCCTACCCTTCAGCACGCGCTCTATGTGTAAGCATTCCACTCAAATATGGGACCTCATCACTTCCCTCACACCTGACATCATGAATGAATGAATGAATGAATGATTGAATGAAGGAACTTGTAGAGTGCAAAGAATACCCGGAGCCGTCATGACGCTGCAAGTGACAAGATTCGGTGCTACCACTAACTTCTAGTGTCTAAATAACCAAGTTTTTAAGGATTTCCTAAACGCTAACAGAGAAGTGTCAGATTTCACCTCCAATGGGATCTTGTCCCAGTTTAAAGCAGTGCAGATAATGAAGCTTCTGCCGCCCCATGACGAGCGTTTGATGGAAGGGACAAGCATACTGCTAGCGGAGCTGGATCCAAGTGTTAAACGGGCATGTACCATGCTCAAGCGCTCCGTCCATCATCCCCTTTGGTATCGCCCCATGACGAGCGTTTGATGGAAGGGACAGCCATACTGCTAGCGGAGCTGGATCCAAGTGTTAAACGGGCATGTACCATGCTCAAGCGCTCCGTCCATCATCCCCTTTGGTATCGCCCCATGACGAGCGTTTGATGGAAGGGACAAGCATACTGCTAGCGGAGCTGGATCCAAGTGTTAAACGGGCATGTACCATGCTCAAGCGCTCCGTCCATCATCCCTTTGGTATCGCCCCATGACGAGCGTTTGATGGAAGGGACAGCCATACTGCTAGCGGAGCTGGATCCAAGTGTTAAACGGGCATGTACCATGCTCAAGCGCTCCGTCCATCATCCCCTTTGGTATCGCCCCATGACGAGCGTTTGATGGAAGGGACAGCCATACTGCTAGCGGAGCTGGATCCAAGTGTTAAACGGGCATGTACCATGCTCAAGCGCTCCGTCCATCATCCCCTTTGGTATCGCCCCATGACGAGCGTTTGATGGAAGGGACAGCCATACTGCTAGCGGAGCTGGATCCAAGTGTTAAACGGGCATGTACCATTTAAAACTTTCCTTCACATAAGCAGGACCTTGTCCGTGGAGTGCGTTGAATGCAATACAAAGCGCCTTAAAAACAACACAATGCTTTATAGGTAGCCAATGTAAGCTCCTTCTGGCTTGAGATGCAGAGGGGAAACTGAGAACATTCAAGAGCATCCGTGCTGCAGAGATTTGTAGGACTTGGAGTTTATTCAGAGATCCTTTTAGTAGATTTTGATAGAGACATCTGCAGTAGTAATTTTCGTTATGATTCTAAGGGTGTAAAAAGAAGCAGAAATGACCTTGTTAATTGCTCTTCAAAGGAGAGTTTCTCATCCACCAAAACGCCAAGGTTTTTAACTGGCGTTGGAAGGGTACATAGGTCATCCGACCACCATGAAGGGGACCAGAAGGAAGTATTGCTACCAAATAGGATGACTTTGGTCTTAGAAGAATTCAATTTAAAGACCACTGTTATCCATCCATTTGCTTACAGCACTCATGCAGTTCCGAAATGGATCACTTGTGTTAGAGCGGCTTTTAGGGAGCGAGATCACAATCTGGGTATTGTCGGCGTAAGACACCAATGAAAACCCAAAAGAATAGCCAGGGGTGTAACATAGAGATTGAAAAGGGCCGGGCTCAACGACGAGCCCGACCCTCAACAAGACCTGGCTCAAGTTTCATGTTGATTTTATTTATGTTACGGAACTCCAAAGAGATCCACATAAAACATTAGCCAGAATACATATATTCGAAAGACATTAAAAAACACATCTTCAATAGGTCCCTTGAAGAACATTCAAAACCAAGACAGCATTAAACCCAGTTACTATGTGTACAATATAATTAGTACAGATTTAAAAAATACTTACAGTTAAAAATTCTGTAACAAAACATTTCATTAGGAGGTACGTAAAGTGACTGAGGTGCATCTGAAGCAGAGAATATATATAACTGTAGACATATAGGTATCAAATTTTCGACGACAAAATAAAAGTGCTGGGCAGACAAAGAGAACATGGTTCAGATCTTGGAGACCATTTCAATATAGATTACATTCAGCCGGGATTCCATACCATTTGGGCAAAAGAGAATTAAGCAGGGGCATACCCTGCCTCGACAGAATCGAGAAGCATCTCAAACAATGCGGCAAATTCCAAGTATTATATGGTTGCACTTTGTTTACTAAAAAGGACTCTATTATATTCTGAAAGACCCTTTTTTGAGGCACGCCTCCCTGTCTAAACAAAAGCTTACGGTCCATGTAGCTTGTTTTAAACCAGCTTTTAATTGCTGCATTGTTAGGGCAAGAACCAAATTAGGATCTAGTTGAAGCATATCAACAGCATAAGCAAAGTTTCTACAACTTATTGACCTATCCTTAATGTCAACAAAAATTTCTTTCTTTATACAGGACCTTAATGTATCATCATCGCTACTCGCTAGACAGGCAACCCAGTGTACTTCCTCCACCAGAACTTAAACAAAAGCACTTCTCAAGCCCATTTCCAATCTTAAGGCCGCCACTGGGATCGCTGAGTTAATAGAAGATAGGTTTCTGAGGACTCGTCCTTTCATCGTATCTAGAAAACCCCTCTGTAGTTACTTCAATCTGCTCCAGTCCATAGAGCAGAGAGACAGGGATTTTGGCTCGCTAGACCTCTAAAAGATGCGAGAAGTATCTTCTCCCCGTTGCCCTATAACTAGCGCCCAGGCCCTTAGCTTAAGACTGCAAAAGACACACAGATGATGGACGAAATGCAGAGCAAATCAAACATTCACCCCCAGTCAATAGATCTGGGTTAAATCCATCGTTCTTTTGCTCACCATGCCACCCCAGTTTAGATCCAGCCATATGCAAATCAGTCTTGACCCTGTGCCTCATGGGAACAGCCCAGCACGGACTGTCAGGCCGGGTCCTCCCTCGACCAGAAACAAGCATCCTGGGACCGGTTTCGGGTCATCACCCCTCATCAGCCAGGCTAGCTTGAATCCAGTGGCACAGTGAGCCCAGGACCCACGTCTAGGCATACCCAGCGCACTTAGGGTGAGAAAGCAAAAGACACACAGATGATGGACTTAGCTGAAGCCTGGGCTTTGCTCATGCTATTTTCAATATGGGCCTTTTCACTATGGTTCCCACACATTATCTTTCCCCAAAAAGTATACGATTTCACAATTTCTAGCATTTGTGCACCAAGGAGCCATATAACATTTCCGTATTTGGGTTTCCTCCTCCCATTAAAACACATGATTTTGCTTTTAGAAATGTTCATCTTTAAGTACTGGGCATCTGCAAACTGTTCAGTGCCTGCACCCGACTGTTTAACCCTTTTGGGGTGAGATCCAGAAGTATTATGTCATTCGAATATAATAGGCAAACTATTTATTTTCCGCCAATTATCGGAGCGATACCCTAGCTCTGCATCAGGTGGCCAGGAAGGTCTAAAATATAAAGAAAAAAGTGGCACTGCTAAAAGGTACCCTTGTTTTAGCCCATTTAGGGTAGGTATTTCCTGAGAGAGACCCCTATAACCACCAAGTAGTACTCTGCTCCAGGTGGAAGAGTAGGGGGAGATGATTAGATCCAATAGGGTACCCGGCATCAGTGCTTAATTTGTAAAATAATAAGTGCCGGGTCCCAAAAGTACTCAGAAGTCGTCCGCCTCCCCTATTCTGCCTTTCTATCTCCTGATCTTGGTCAAAGTATGAAATGTAAAAAATAAGTCCCGGTGCCAAAAAATGAATGCTGGTGGAAAACACCTGCAACCACGGGCTCAAATGAAGCACTTCTTCAGCCTTTCCTGTGTATGTGGCTGCATAGACATGGGTGTATAGCTCAGTGTGACTCCTGTAGGGAACTGTTCAGGTATGGGGCTGCGTGCTTTGTAATGTAGAACCCTGTGCTCCCTGCACAGACCGCAGGCATCCCTTCTGTGCTGTGCTAGAGTAGTGTGCCTGCATAGACAAGGCTTTATAGCTCAGGGGAGCGCCTGTTCCTGTGGAGAGCTGTCTGGGTAGGGGCTGCTTACTACATAGTGTAGAACCCTGTGCTTCCCGACACAGACTGCAGGGCACCTCTCCCGTGTGCCCAGGTGAAGAGGTGTACACAGATATCCTGCTGTGCTAGACTGTCTCTTCTCCGGCTGCCCTGTGTACATGGCTGCACAGACAGCGAGGCTCCAGTCCCTGTGCAGAAAGCTGTATGAGCAACGATAAAGACATTGTGGACTGTGTCTACAGAAGGTGTTGTCTGTGAGGGGGTACGGTCTATAAGTGAGGCTCAATTCATCCTGAAATGGGTTACATGAGGTTAATTGTACGGCCAGGCCCGTGGTCACAGTGAATGACATGAACATGACTGAATTAGAAGTCACGTGAGCCACAGTGAAATAAAGAGGCACTATTTCTGAGCCCTTATTACCAAGTCAATGTTTCATATAGAGCGATATGCACATTTATACAGTTAATGAAATAAGGTCTAGCTGCTATAAAATAATATACACGATCACTACCATTTTAAACACATCAAATCTCATGTCTGGGTTCCGTGTCTGTAAATCTGCCTGGCGGCCTGTACTACCTATGTGATGTACTGAGGGACTGCATCTCCTGCAGGCATTAGACAGAGGACTTTTATTTAAGGGGTCGTATTTACGGAAGAATGCACGTATGGTGTAAATGTGCGTGTTTTCTAGAGTGCATTGGATGTTTCTGTAAGTGGAGGAGTCCGTGTTTCTATAGGTCTATTGTTGAGCCCCGCCTACATTTAAAGGTTAAGCTTTTAAATCTGCTTGTTCTCCATCTGCAGAAGCGCCCAACCTGTGACCCCCCCTCCCTCTTCATTGCCAGAAGCTCTCATCTACGTGCAGAATTAATATAACACACAGCTGTACTTTCTGTGCAACTTGTGCAGGCGAAGAAAATGTATCTGGAAAGATTGGTGCACATAAGTCAATAGACCCGGCCCTGAGAAATAAGTGCCGGTGCTAAGCACCGGAAACCACTGGCACAAATTAAGCACTGCCCCGCATACCCAATCTTGAGAGCTTTCTCCACAGCAAAGTTCAATCTACTATATCAAATGCTGTGGAGAAGTCTACAAAGGCTGCTTATATCACTCCTCCTCTCACTAAAACATATTTCTCATTAATCACCTAGAGAGCTGCTATGTTATCAATCGTTCCATGTTTTCTCCTGAATCCAGTTTGCTCAATAGATATCATTTTTCTTCTGCCCAGTCACTAATTGGAGTCAGGAAACATTTAGAAAAGACTTTGCCCACCGCATCTAAAAGGGCGATCTGATGATAATTTCCTGTCAATTTTTGATGTCCCTTCTTGAATAATGGTACTATGATACTTCCCGTCCAGGAGGGGGGGATTTTTTTTTTCTTTTCATATCAGCTTTTAAAAACCAGGGATATACTTCAAAGGGGTGCATCTTGTTTTATTACTGAAACTGAAATTTCAACTGGCCCTATTGCGGCCGAGGTACGCATTCCTCGAATGGCTAACTCACTCTCTTTTTCAGATGGGGGCCATAAGAATGTGTATCCCCTTCTGCAATAGATCGATCAACCTCTCCACCATTTGCAGCATAGAGATTCGAGATAAAGTCAATCCAACTAGTTTCCTCAATGGCCAAGGAAAAGGATCTAATTCTTGACCCACATCTGTCCGCGACGAGAGTCCAAAAGGACCTTGTCGGGACCCTTACTGCAGCTTCCCATAGGTTGAGCCAAAGCCTGTCCCACACCTCTCTTTTTATACGGCCCTTCAATCGAAGACTCCTTTTTAATAGCGACACCCTACTAGTCCTCTCAAGGGCATATACAATATAATGTTCCCTAAGTAGGGCATTTATTTCCCTATTTAGTAAGTGGGTGGGGAATCACCTTAAACTTGCCCTTGGTATTTTTTTGACTTGCACTTACTAATACCTGCCTCATAAACATACTCAAACGTTCTAATTCATCTCCCACCCAGGCTTCAAGGTTTTCAAGTGTAGCTTCTAGTTTACTTTTCAAGCCCATAATCAACCTGCGATCCCACAGTGCCCTCCCTGTTTTATTGAATCAAATTTGGATAAGGACCCTTCAAACCTTCATGAACTAATAGGCAACATATTTAGGCCCAGGGAAAAAATCAGCAGGCTATGCTCACTAATGGGAGCACCTATTACCTTTAGGTCGCCCAACAGAAAAAATAAGGTGCAACCTACCACCACGTAATCCAAAATTGCCCCTCCTCTAGAAGATTTGTGCGTGCATGATGCGGGAGAATCCGAGGATAGTCTCCCATTAGGTAAAATAGTCATTGTTTTTCAGTTGGACCAATAGGAGTTTCCCTCTCTTATCGGTTCTTATCTTTGGTGGAAAGACAATTGAGGAATTTGCAATGCTTCCTCTTTTTCATCATCACATAGTTGGAGCAAGGTGTAATAGGATTTTTTACAATTTAAATCCCCTGCCAAAACTATGTGGGGAACCTGCTTCTCGTCCAAAGATATTTTAATAAAAGAGAAAACCTTATGCAAATGTGCATCACAGGTCGCCTCTGGTGGGATATAAGCATTCACCAGCATATGGGGTGATGCACCCAGCTCCGCTCCTGAATCAAACCGAGTTACTGCCATCAACAGATTACTGGGATCTTTATAACATTCATACTTCCAATTAAGCCTCTTGACCAACAGGCCACTCTCCCATTTTCATGACCCCTTCTAGAGGGTTTAGCTTTACAATCCAAAATGAAGTAATCTTCACAAAAAAACTCCGCTTCACACCAGGTCTCCTGCAGACAAACCACGTCTGCCTTTAGCGTAGTCAAATAGTAGTTTCTCCCTGCTGTTCTTTATTCCCACTGAGTTCCAGGAAATAACCTTCAGCTCATTGCTAATTATAGGGCCGCAGCTAATGACTGGTCAGGAATGCACTATTTAGAACACCAGATAATCAGTTCCATCTATATGGTTCATCATTTATATCTTGAGCAGAGGAAAAAACAAATTACTTACCTGTACACTGTGGTTCTCCAGTATTGATATCTTTTATAGATTCACATGCTTGAATCGTCCCCGTCGTCATGGTGGGACTCCCACGGTAACAGTAAAAATAGAAGTGCTGAAAAACATTACCACAGACCTCCATTGAACAGAAACCACAATTTAATAACCTTTCATCCTTATTTTATAACATCCAAAGTTCATCCAATCACAGCAGAGACCTCAGAGTACCCTTACCCTTCTCAGCCACTATACCTCAGTTTTCGAGCACAAGTGCATATATATAGATAACTCAGAGGTAACATGGTGAGCCTAATTGGGGAGAAGGGAGGGTTGCATGTGAATCTATAAAATATATCAATACTGGAGAACCACAGTGTACGGGTAAGAAACTTGTTGTTTTTTCCAGCATTGTATTTTTTATAGATTCACATGCTTGAATCCGACTAGTAATTAGTATACAACCAATAAAAGAAAAGAATGACGTGGTTAGGTGAACTGTCCCACCACAAAGTAAAAGAGAAAATATGAAATCATTTACTTATACATAAACATAAAATGCAAGTATAAAGAAAAAGAGACTAATAGCCGCATACCTTAACCAAAAAGGCGTCAAAGTGCAGATTGCCCAACAGAGATATCTGCCTTCATCCAACCATCGAGGCAGTAATGCCTCGTGAATGTGTGAGCGTTCGTCCATGTTGCTTCCCAGCAGATGTCAGGTAGAGATGCTTCTGCGAACAGGGATGAAGAAGTTGTCACCTTCCTTGTTGAGTGAGTCTGCGTCTTTGCAGCAGGGGACAGCCAGCCTTATCATGACAGAAGACAATCGCTGTGGTAACTCACTGAGCAATGCTGGCCCGTGTTAAGGCTTCTCCTTTTCTAGGTGCAGAGAAGGATATTAGCAATTGAGGGGATTTAAGGAAGACCTTCGTTCTTGGCAGATAAAATTTCAAACAACGTTTAATGTCCAGTGAATGCAAAGTTCTCTCCGCCGCCAAGGACTGATCAGGAAAGGACAGAGGTAGGATTATAGGTTCATTGAGGTGATAAGTTGAAGGCACTTTAGGTATGAATGGACGATTAGTACGCAGGATACCCCTGTCTGGCAGAAACTGAAGATATGGCTCTTTTATGGTGAATGCTTGGATTTTACTGATACCCCTAGCTGACGTAATGGTAAAGAGAAAAACCACCTTCCATGAAAGAAACTTCAACTCGCATTTGTGCACCGGTTCAAATGGGGGTCGCATAAGCTGCGTCAGAACTGTATTTAGCTGCCACAGTACTGGAGGAGGTTTACCAGGTGGGAAAGCTCCAAAGAGTCCTTTCCTAAGTTCTTTGATAAGTCTATTGGACCACAAGGAACACTGATCCGCACATGGTCTGTATCTAGATATTGAAGCAAGGTGAACTTTTATGGAAGAATGCGAAAGCCCTGCTTTGGCTAGGAGCATGAGATAAGGCAACACCTGCGCCGGAGTGGATGAAAGCTGGTGCACTGACTGAGTAATACACCATGCACAGAATCTTTTTCATTTTACTGTGTAACATTTGAGCGTGGAAAGAGCTTGGGAGCTCTGTAGTATTGACTTTCATTCCTCAGATAGGCTCAAGCCTCCAAACTCAGCGTGGTGAGGAGCCAAGCCAACATATGAAGAGAGGAAATTTGCGAATGAACAACTTGGCGCTGGTTCATGCAAAAAAGGTTCTCCTTTGGAGGAAACAGAATCGGAGCACACTCTGAAAGGCGATGCAGCTCGGTGCACCAGAACTGCCTTGCCCATCCGGGGGCCATGAGGATGAGCCGACATGGCTCCTGCTTCATTTTTTGAAGGACTCAATGGATGAGAGAAAATGGGGGAAAGGCATAGGCGAACATCCCCGCCCATGGAAACTAAAGGCGTCTCCCCACGATTACGAGTGAGGATTCCTGCTTGCGAAAAGAGAGTGCTTTTTGTTGAGGGACATAGCGAACAGATCTAATGTTGGATAACCCCAGGACTGGAAGACCACCCTCAGCTGTTGGTTGTTGAGCTCCCATTCTTTGCATTGCTTGGAAACCCTGCTGAGAGAGTCGGCCCACTCGTTGTGGACTCCTGGCACGTGTTCCACACGCAAGGAGATGTGGTCGGAAAGAAGCCATTCCCAAATCTGTTGAGCTTGAAGGGAAAGGGCTTGAGATCTTGTGCCACCCTGCTTCTGAAGGCAGAACATGGTAGTAGTATTGTCTGTCCAGAAAAGGACCGACGAACCCTGGATTTGAGGCAGGAAAGCTTTCAGGCCCAGAAATACTGCCTTGAGCTCTAGGTATATGTGGCACTCTGACTCCTGTTGGACCATTTGCTGTGAACCTGTAATTCCTGAAGGTGAGCCTAATCCATCCATCGACACATCCGAGGTCATCATCAGCTGTGGCACAGTGTGAATGAAGGAGAGGCCTTACAAATGTTTTCCTTGACCATCCACCAGGACACTGCAGCTCTCATTGCTGCCGAAATTTGAATTATGTAGTTGAAAGATCGTTGAGATTGAATCCACTGCGCATCCAGCTGCTCCTGCAGCAGTCGCATGGGGAGACGGCAATTGAGGATTAGCGGGGTGCAAGAGGCCATCATCCCCAACTTGGACTTGTATAATCAATAAATCAACCAGGGTTGGTAAAGAGCAACTACTTACCAGCGAGGGTCTCAAGGCGCTCGAGGGAAGGGGGGCGACTCCGTTGAGTGCTGGGGTCATCCGAAGAGCCAGGGCTTGACGTCTTTCCTGAACTGGGGCAGTATGGGGGCTAATCACACAGAAACTAACTTTTTTGATGAGAGAAGCCATGTCATATCCTGAATACGTCGTATTCTTTTGTGAGTAGGAAAGGCTTTGCTGAGATCAGTGTTGAGGCTTGCCCCCAGAAAAGTCAGAAATTTGGAAGAATGAGGTACGATTTTTCCAGATTGAGAAGAAGCCCTAAAGACTAGAAGAGATTCCAACAGGCTTGTGTTTACATTTTTGCTGCCTGAAAACTTGTAGCTTTTATTAACCAATCGTCCAGGTAAGGAAACACCTGGTGACCTGAACGTCTCACGAAAGCTGCTTTCGGGCCATGCATTTGGTGAAAAGCCTGGGAGCAGATTTTAAACTGCAGGGAAGCACCTTGAATTGGTAATGGCTCCCTGCCTCTTCGAACCTGAGGGATTTTCGATGCTTGGGGTGTATTGGAATATGGAAATAAGCATCGAGGAGATCGAGAGAAGACAGATAATGCCCTTTTTCCATGAGAAGAAGAATCTCCTGGAGAGAGAGCATCCTAAAGGATTGTTTTTTGATGAACTTGTTCAGCAACCTGAGGTCCATCACCAGCCTCCATTTTCCTGTTTTCCTCTTCCTGAGGAAGAAGTATGAATAAAACCCCTGATTGCGCTGGTTGACGGGTGCTTCCTCATGTTTGAAAAGAAGTGATCTTATCTCCTTATTAAGATCGGGAAGATGACGAAGCGGAACTTTCTGCGGTGGGACATTTGGAGGGTGCTGAGTGAATTCCAGGGTGTGACCATGCTGGAAAATGTCTAAAACCCATTTATATGAGGAAATGGACTTCCATTTCAGAAAGAATTTTGAGAAGGCGGGACCGAATTGCAGTGGGACTGTCGTGGCAGGGATCTGGTGAATCTCATTGCCTTTTATTGGAGTCCTGGGATATTCTGGCAGATTGCTGCCTCATGCGTCCTGTTGGTCGTGAATAAGACTGAGCAGCGTTGGATCTGAAAGTTTGGTTGTATGGTTGGTAGGCATTCTTTCTGTGGATAAGGTTGGTATCGCTATTGGAACTGCAGCTGGGATAGGTACTGCCCCCGACCTCTACCTCGAAAGGACTGAAAGCGGCGTTGCTGGAGACTGCCTAGTGACTTAGCCATGTCTGTGTCCAATTTTATGCATTATGGTGCTTCGTCTATGTGCTTACCAAACAAGCATTCTCCATCAAACAGCATATCAAGTACCTTAGCTTGTACTTCTGGACAAAAAGTAGTCGCGCTCAGCCAATCCTGACGACGCAGCACCGCTGCTCCCACAATCTGGCATAGATGACACATGAGCTCTGACGATGCTCTTTCCCCTTCCAACAGAATGTCATTAGCCTCCTTCTTTTTATCTTCCGGAAGCTACTCCAACAGCTCAGAAATGTCCAACCACACCTGTCGGTCATATCTCCATAAGAGGGCCATGGCATTGGAGGCTCTAATGGAGGGGGCCGTCAGAGCAGGGAACCTCTTCTCTATGTTGTCAGGACAGCGACCTTCCTTGTGAGGTGGAGCTGTACATGTGTATGATGGATTTTTGGCTCTCCACTGTGCTACCTGCATGATGACTGAGTCTGACCTAAGATGACCAATGAAGCATGTGGGTGAGTTGTCAGGGGCCTTGTACTTTTTGTCCAGCTTTGGAAGCATTGCTGGAATGGAAGCAGGTGTTTTCATGAGCTTGAGGCCCTCTTGCCACAAAAAATCCACCGTAGGGATTGCACTGAAGGATCGCTGAGTGCCTGGTTTGAAGTCATAAAAAAACATTCAGTCTGTTTAGCTGGCATTGGTAGATTGAAACGCTTGGGAGCACGCTCGTGAATTCCAACGATGTCCACAGGTGGTGAATTGGCAGAAGGTGGGATAGGAGATCGTGGCATGGGAGCCATTCATCATGGATATCCACGTCAGTATGAATCTCACCCTCTTTCATTTGTTACTGATCCACATTCTGGGTATCCTTCATGATGATTATCGGTGGAGGCAATACCCTTTCCCTGGTGGATTTAGGAGCGTTTTGGCCAGCCAGATCAATAGGAGCCTCTAGAGGAGGCGGAGGCCGTTGAAGAGCGTTAGCATCTGGGAAACGTCTATAATAATCATCAATCATGTGACGTAAGTCTGACACTAAAGATACTGGAAAATTCACGGATGGCGTTCCACCTCCCAAACATCATATGGATAACGCTCCTGGAAGGAATCAGGCTGCCACACAGAAGGATCCCTATCTCTAAAAGAATTTTCCCCTGCAAGGTAAAGGGATGGATCATTGTCCTCAATGTCCTCATCGTCCCAGTCTTGACATTTGACCCTTAACTGTGATGGACTATATGCAGGGCCAAACAAACCTTCATCTTTCGACTCTTGGAGGTCCAAAAGATGAGCTGGAGGCAAATGGGAACTCTTAGCAAAATCCTGTATTTGTTTGGGATGCAGAAAGCTGCAAGTGCTGTCACCGATATAGCTGTCTGCAACACCGTCGAGGCTGCGTGGACAATCGTCGCCTGCAGGATCGCCGTAATCAGAGCTGTCGACGTGCCGGTGGTCGTGGGCGAAATCCTTGTTGACGGTGATGGTCTCGTCGACAATGACGACGTAGTCAAAGTTAGTTGCGGACCTGCCGCGCAACTGATGTCGACGTTTTGACAGTCGTCGTAGTAGCTGTCACTGACGAGGTCGCTGACGGTAATGTAACCTCAGCTTTCCTTGTAGATGTCTGAATCTTCGACAAGTAAGCAGTCGACGGATGAGATGAATGGTCTCTGACAGAAGTCAGTGCAGCAGAACTGGCTCTAAAAAGGATCTTGATGACTCCGCCTGAGGTTTTTTGTGGTGTTTCACCTCAGATTTATCCTGGGACTTGGAACTTTTTGAGTCCCCATGATGAGAGGAGGAGCCGTCTTCCTTTCTCTTTCTAGAGGAAGAATAAGCTTTTTCCTCAGGTTCAGACTCCGAGTCTGAGGCAGCCTTTTCCTTTTGGAGCCAGAGGAGCAGCATACCCTCCCAGACCTTGAGGGTCTTGGCTGAAAAAGTGAGGCAATATTTGCATTCCCTGGGTATATGGTCAGGGTAGAGGCAATATAGACACTGTTTGTGGGGTCGTCTGAGAACAGCCTACACTTCCCACAGGTCTTGCAGGGCCTAAACAGCCCTTTTTTAGGCTCTGGCATCTTAAAAAGAATGAGTAGCAATGACACAGTTCAGAAATTTATCAGAAGCTGAAAACTGGAGGTCAAAAGTTGAAGGGAGAACACTGTCACTGAGCAGAGCTCAAAGAAACTCTGTATCATACTTTGTGCGGTAAGAAATGTGAGGTACGGTGACTCTAAAAGGGAAGGGTAGTCTGAGGTCTCTGCTGTGATTGGCTGAACTTTGGATGTTATAAAATAAGGTTGAAAGGTTACTAAATTGTGGTTTCTGTTCTATGGAGGTCTATGGTAATGTTTTTCAGTACTGCTATTTTTATTGTTACCGTGGGACTCCCACCATGACGATGGGGAATATTCAAGCATGTGAATCTATAAAGGATACAATAATGGAGAAGTTATAGGTTTCCTAAGTGACACCTGTCTACCATTTTTCCCTTGGTGAACTTTCAACGCCTGATAGTTAAACAGGGACCCAATACTAGGGGACAGAGGCAAAAAGGGGGACCGTTCCTTAGACCCCTCATCATCATTGTGAGAAACCATATCTACACCGTGCCTCCTCTTCTCCTCTAATATTGGGAGGACACCAATGCCCCTGCATTGCAAATATTCAGAGTTATGTAATACCGTATTTGCAGTGAGTTTAGAGTAAAAGTTCTGCCGTGCAGTTCCTATATACACTATACAGGATCTATGCGTTTGGATAACATAAACTGTGGGATTGGTGGCAGACTAGCGATTTCCACGATCAGAGCAACCGAGGCAAGTCTGAAATTTCTCTGGCAATCAGCAGGAGCAGCTAAAGGTATTAGGGATCAGTGGGCAGTGAGCCTCTATTTGGAGACTAAGATCACACGAGGAGTGCCTGACCCTAAGATGCAGACCGCATCGGACGAGATAACCCCACCCAAGTCTCCCCCAGCACCCCGGGCCTCAAGAGATTCTCACGGCCGGCGGCACCTAAAGTGTGCAGCGCGGCCCACACCTCCACAGCCGTCGGCATGGCTGTGCCCCCGCTTGAGTCCCACATAGAGGCAGCCAGCCCCAGATGAACGGAGAGCTGACACCAACCGACGCAGACCAAGGTGGGTCACCAGGACGGTTAGCGCTAGCTGTATACATCGCAGGACTAAATGGACTGCTGTTGTTGCTATGTCGTGCACTGCTTTACCAGAGAATAATGGAGACCGACTGAATTTGAACTTCAATGATCCAGCCCCCCTGCCTGACTTCAAGATGGCCGCCTCCGTGGGACCCTCCTTGATGCTTTATCTCTCCTGGTCTAAAATCTTTGTTCATCGTCCCGATGTTGATCAGCCCTCACCCGACCCTGTTCCTGCTCACCTACTAGGACATTTACTATGAGAACTTTCCCCCGACAGCTGAGACATAGCCACTTTGTCTGATGCCCGGTGGAGCTACCTCACTAGCTATAGGGGAGATGGGCCATGGATTCCCTCCTTGACCATCACCTACCCAGCCGATCTTTGGGCAAACTCTCCTATGTCTCTCTGGACCTAATCTCCCTCCTCCCTTCACCCTACCCCTCTCCGCTCTACTCTTCTCCTCTTTGTAGCCATTGACCTTTGCCCTCATCCGTCCTTGCTCATAGTTCCCACCCTCTTTTATCCACCTGACTTTCTTTTGTGAACTTTTCCTTCGTCAGTTGAGACCTAGTGATTTTGACTTATGCCCGATGGAGCTACCTATAGGGGAGACGGGCTGTGGATTCCCTCCTCGGACGTCACCTACCCAGTCGGTCTTTGGGCAAACTGCCTTTCGTCTCTCCTGCTGTCTCTTCCCCCATCCTCCCCCTTCACATTTCCCCCTTCCCCCCTCCGCGCTATCTGTCTCACCTTTCCTTCCTCTCTCAATCTGTTGCTTATTTTTGATGTAAAGTGTCATCTGTTATCATTGTCTTTAACATTGTGTAACCTAATGTAAAGCGCTCTGATACCTCCGGGTCTAGCCAGCGCTATATAAAACTCTTAAAATAAAATAAACTAGTTCCATGCACCCCCACCGGATATGTTAGCCTATTTGTATCAGCTAGCTCACAGTGCCACTAGAATCTCCTCTTATCGGGGAGAGAATAGTTTCTGGCAACCTCAGAACATGACAACCCTGATCCCTCAGAATTGTGGAAACAATATACTACCTTTCGCTCAGTCACTCGTGCTCAATTAGTTGGTCTCAGAGATACATAGAATAAACAGTCTGTGCGTTTCAATAAGAATTTATTGAACAGTTGTTATTCTAGTGTAGAATAGATGAGCTGTAACAACCATTAGACAGTAGCAGAGATAAATGATTAGCAGTACTACAAAAGTAAAGGGATGGTACAGTTCTACCATTTTGCAGTAATCATGAATATATACAAGTACATAAAATACATGATAAAAAGTGCGTACTCCTACAATGTCTCCCTAACTAGGTGTACCTAAATGTACCTAGCATCTATGTAGGTTGTATGCCAAGAATCCCTCTAGGATCTTGTCAACCCCATTACCTGAGAGTGAGAGAATATGGGACCCCGTCCTGGTCTCGAGTTGGACACCCAGCGAGGGATGTTAGACCACTGCGAGCTGGAGTGTCTGCATGCAGGAACCTCAGCGCCTCTGGTCAGTGTGTCAGCCGGGAAGTCACGGTCTCCTCTCTCTTTCTAAAGCAAGATGTGATGTATATATGCCCACAGGTCTCCCAGGGGTCCTACGTTGCTGTGTTACCGTGTCGGCCTTAAGGATGACATCGGACCTGAACTTTATACTGAGATATTATACAGGAGATGTTCGTCCTCCTGTCAGTCCTGCTGTGCTTCCAAGAAGTCTCATGCATAATGTATGAGTTTCGAACTAGGGAAAAACCCGCGTTCTGAATGCAGTATTGTATCTAGGTAAAAGGTTAGTCCCTATGAACCGTTATGTATGTAATGTAGGGAAGGATATAGGTGAAAGGTTGCAGTGTTACCTGCGCCTATATAGGGTACCTATATGGAATATAACACCCACTCCTCTTCCGACTGGACGACACATGTAACCTACTATTGTACTACCATCCGAACTAGACATTGGTAGGCACAGAGTGTTAAAAACATTTCTTTTGCTGAAAATGTTTAAAAACGTCTAAAAATTTCTAAAAGACTTAAAAATGTTTAAAAAAACATTTTGCAAGCCATAGCTCTAAAAGTGTCCATAGCTATATTCCGAACCACTATAAGCATTTGAAAGCCAAGTATGCCCAATAAATGAAAGGAATGTCAATTTTGTTTTCGAGTTCCAAATTATGAGCTTGTTCAAAAGCGGGCAAATTTCTTCCAGCACACGATGAGCCAAAAATGAGTCAATTGTTTATGTGTCCTGGCTGGTAGACGCAACATTTTTGTTGCTTGCTTCCGCAGTAGACGGCCCCTGTAGCACCTCGCAGAGTACGTCAATTGAGCACAGATGATGTTCCGCGCTGTTCACAGCCGGTGCTGGGGCAGCCTGTGCGCTGTCCAAAGCCTGGGTGTCAGTGGAGGAGCCGGTGTGCATACCAACAGGTGCAGTTACTACCTGTGGTGGCTCAAGGAATGCCGCCATCAACATTGGAATACGCTGAGGACACTGCAGAACATGGGCCGTTATCGGGACCAGTAGAGCATTCAAGTCCGGTTGCGCACATGATGGGAGTGTCAAACAAAGGTCTAACACGCATTGTTCTCCACAAAACAGGTATCGGAGGACAGGTAATATGCAGTCCATCCAGACTGGTCGAAATGACAGGAACCAAGATGCACTTAGTTCTCTCAGGCGAGGCGTGCCTAGATGTTGTACCATTCGGTCACGGTATTTCCGCTCCAGGAAAGCTTTTTCCATCTACTTGGTGACTGGGACGTCCATTGCGTAGCAAATAGAAGACAACCAGGATACCTGCTATTAGAAACTGGATTAGCGGAAGTCCTCCAAAGATGCTTACGAATACGGAGTATATGAAGTTTGGTATAACTCCAAGTACCGTCTGAAAGGTGCCTAGAAGTCCAGAACCTATGGTCTTAAATAGGTGAACAATGCCACTTGTATCAGACATATTAAAGATACGATTTACCATTTCTGCGAAATGGTAAGGGGAGTTACTATGAATAAGCGCCTGTATCTCTGCTTAAGACCTTGCGATCTGGAGATCAAAAGTCTCTCGAGCGGAGGTTAAGGGCACAGACTTCTGTAAAAGCATGGTTTTCATTCTGCTTAGAGTATCAAACCGTATTAAAGAAACATTCAGTGAAGGCCATAATGGCGCCTCCCTGACTGTATGTGTCGGTGGAAACAATACTTGCATACAACAAGTAACCCTGGAGCTCACGGATACTAGATATGTGATGCCCGGGAGCATTCCTCAGCACCCTTGACTGCTCAGCATCAAGTAACTCCCATTTGAAAGTAGCCAGAATGCTGGAGTAATCACTGCTGCTGGGGCACCCCTCGGATGACAGGACAAGTTTGCTACAGAACCATTACAAGCCCCGTGCAGCATTATATCCGGACATATGAGTGATCAACTTAAAGCGTTCTCACAGTTTGTACCACTTAGAAATACTTCTTGATCCCCACTCCGGCATCGAAATCTGTATGGTAATTCCCTTGATTCCTTAATGTATTCCTTACCCATTCTTTCATATCTGCCTGCCTACTTTTGTTCAAGGCAATACTGAAACTGAAAAGTAGTGACCGGTAGAGTTATGTGGCCATGGATTAGCCATTCTGTGGATGGTGACTCTGCCACTGTAAATGCTAATCTATCCAGTTTTTCGATATGCAGCATTGTATATTTTGCTCCCCTTTGTGCCATTTCTATCTGTTTATCTGTTAGATTGTATTCAGAAAATAGAGATGTACTGTTGATATAATGCCAAGGCACATAGCCTGCACGCAAAGATTGCAGCATCCAGCTTAACAACATAATAGAACGTAATTGAGATTGCCCGTGCTGTAATATGGCTAAATCTTGTTCTAGTATGTCTATCGCAGAAGATACAATGTTGCCTAAGGAATATATCCTGGAGGTCAATGTTGTTAACCCATTGTCTACCACTGCTAGAGATTTTTCTAGATTTATACGGTCTATCTCCCGTAACCTCTCTGTGGCCTCTTGTTGGGATATTTTCCATATTTCATTCTAGGCAGCATAAATGCCAGCATATATGAAACGTTTCTGATGTGGTTTCCTGGGACCTAGTAAGAAATCCCTAAGATCCACATCCTGTGATAGTAAGGATAAGTGTTGTTTCACATGTGTGAGTGTTGAGGTTTTTAGCCAATCAAGGCACAACTTCCCAACACTGTATGATGTCACTACCCCTGGATGTTCTCTCTGTATAAAGCGTGGATCTGGCCTATGGATAGTGAACCCTTCGGTTATACCCATGAATCTTGCCTGGCAACTATTGGTGTCTGTGGGCCAAATCAACCATTTCTTCCAATCGGGGTGTGATCTATTGTATTGTATGATGTCATCTAATGTAACCTCTTTTAGTGATGTTTTGTTACCCTCGGTCAGTGATGGTGTTGCTTTCCAATGTTTCACTATTAGAAAATGCAGCAGATTTTTCTAAATCAGACAACATGTTATTTACAGTTTCAAAGTCCCAATCATCGGAAAATGTACTTGAGGTAATGATATCACTAAACAATTTTTTAAATAAGTGAGGAATTTTTTTAATTTCTGTCGGCCCAAATATATTGAAATCAACCTTGTCCCAAACTATACCATCCGGTATAGGAACTGCTATAATGTTCACTGATGACAAGTCTCTTTGTTCTCGATGAGATGATTGATGTGGTTTCAAAATTAAATTCACCTTTCAGGCTTCAGAGGTTTGTCGAAGGTATTTGCCATTAACAAGCATGCTAAAAACTATTACTAAGTCTAACCAGAAAAGAAAGAAAAGTATCCCGGAAATTACCTATAGTTCTACCCATGGTGATACCAGGTAAGTCTTTTTAAGAAAGTTCAGATCGTTTTTAACTTGCTGCTTGCGTGATTTTTGGGCTGGCATTGTTTCAGGTTCACTTGGATCCAAAGAAAACGCATCAAAGTTTATGAAGTAGCCAGAAGCAGTTCGATCAATTGCTGGTATTGCATCAGGATTTGTAGAAATCATAGTTTGCTCTTGTTGAGGCATGTTGATATAGACATCTGTATTTGGTCGAATAGCTATTTGTGTTACATTTTGATTCTGAATTTGAATTTCAGGTTCAAGGGGAATTAGTTCCATAGCTTTATTGCATAGTCCTTCATTCCCTACTGGGGACTCTTCGAACGTGATGAATCTTTCCGTTTGAACTTCTTGAATTGTAGTGAGAGGAGAGCGTCTGCTACTTTGGAGTCCACGTGGCCTACTGCTCAGTATCGGCCACAAAGTGTGGTTTGATTATGTCGATTGAGACAAATATTTTCTGCTTTTTTCCCGGCAAGAGGCGGTAGAAGTACAGTTCTTGTTCCTTTCACTGCTAGGGCCTGTTCAGGTTTTCTGCAGGATGGCCCAAATTCTTTCTTGTCCGCTATTTTCTCTCTGACCAGATCCCCGACTTTTGGGATCCAGACAGGTCTTGCCGTGACTGATTTGACTTCCCTAGTGGCGGTCTGCTTCAGGTGGACATTACTTTGTTGTGTCCTGGATTTATTTAGATCCTGTAAAACAGCCAAACGATCATGGATGTCAAAAGATTTTTTATCCGCCACTGCGCCTTCACAATCAAGATCAGGTACCCACATTCTTGTCCCAAATATGACCTCATATGGAGTGACCCCCCCTAGAGAAATTCTTGGCATATTGTTCAGAGCCCGCTGCGCTCCATAAAGATGTTTTACCCAGCTCTCACCCGTGCCTTATACTCTTGCTGTTAAAGACTGCTTTAAGTCTTGGTTTTTCCTCTCCACGACCGAATTTCCCTCGGGATGGTACGGAGAGGAGTACCGTAATGCTACATCCAATCCTCGCATGGCCTCTTTGTAAGCCTGAGAGCTAAACTCAGGGCCCTGGTCAGAATGTAATGTGCAAATTGCGTATGTCCCTATGAAGACTTACAAGTCTTTTATAACAGTTCGAGCTGGGGCCACACCCATAGGAATCTTGAGCAGGAATCCACTGCAACCACGATATATCTTTAAGTCCCATCTCTTTTTAAGGGGCCGCAGTGGTCCAAGTAAACACACGCTAGTGGTTTGTCAGATATTAACAACGGTGTCTGCGCTGGACGTGTTATTGTAGAACCTTTCATCTGCTGGCAGATGTCGCATTTCAAGACATAGTCCTTAGTCTGCTTTGTTAAACCAGGCCACCAATAGCATTGTTTCAATAAAGAAACAGTCGCCGTAACTCCTGCATGTGCAGAACCTATCCCTTTGTGTGCTGCTAGAATTAAACCTAACCTACGATCCATGTTTGGAATTACTCTATCCCCCACTCCAGGAATCTGAGCAAATGGAATGTTATTGGCATCTAACTTGTAGGAATATCTTTTTGGTACTGCACCGCTGTTTTGGCGTGAAGCAATAACAGCTACCATAATCTCACTGTCTATTTTCGTTTTAGAACGAGTGATTGCAGCTACGGAAGCTGTGCATACAGCCCCTCTTGCGGCTTCATCAACCAATGTATTCCCTTCAACGTGAACGCCATCACGCGATGACTCATTGTATGTATCACGTGAGCCCTTGGTAGTTCGGTTTTCAACTCCACTACCTGTTCCCATAGCATTTTATGCTTAATTGTGCCACCTTTTGCATCTTTGAACCCGTTTTGAACCCAGTATTGCAGGTATTCATTATATGACTGCACACAGTAAAAGGAATCGCACACAATTAGTGTGGGGAATTCTCGATCCGTATTCACAAGTGCCAGTATCAGTGCTTTTAATTCTGCCAATTGTGCCGTGCAGTCTCCTAGAGATTGCGTTTTAGTGCAACTTGGATGGAACTTTCCATCCCACATGCGACCTTTAACGATTGCACATGCCGCACTATATTGTTGCTTACTTCCTATGGCCGGTTGAGCAGATCCGTCAGTGTAAATGATATATTCATACTGATCTAGAGGCATTATTTCATTTAGTAGAGGATATTCTTGTTCGTATTGCAGGAATGCTTGTGTCTTTAAATTTGGGTTGTACTTGTATTCTACATCTGTTGCAGTGAGAGAATTATCCCATTGTATCCATCTCGAATGTAAGGCTTTAGTGTTAGGAACGCTTGCCTTTGTCCTAGCCTCTAAGGCTGGAACCGGAGTTACTACTATTGTTCGTTTCCCCTGTGCCAGTGCTCTTTCTCTTACCACAGCAGTCTGTACTGCTGTCAGAATCTTTTCAGTAGATGCAAAGCGCATCTCAGCATTTGTGTACAAATGTGATTTGTATGCAATTGGTACTGTTTCACCTTCATTATATGTCAGATAGGTGTACCTAGATTGACCCCAATTATACGGATCACCAGGTTGAGTAAGTTTATGCGTGTCTGGAAGTGTTTGGAAGCTATCATGTCAGCTTGTAAAGAACGAAGTGTATCTGTGTGTTCTTGTGTCCAATGTTTTACTGAAAAATCAGGTTTTATTAAGTCGTAGAAAGGTTTTACTCTTTCTGCGTAATCCAAAATGTATGTTCTACCAAAATTTAGGAATCCCAGGATTGATTGTACATTTTTTAATGATTTTGGAGGTTGAAGCAGTGCGTATTTTTCTAAAAAATTGGCTGCCAGGTTTTTCCCTTCACTTGAAAGCTCATATCCTAAAAACAGGACACTGAGGTGGGCTATTTTTGATTTTTTAAAGTTGAATTTGTAGCCCTCAGATGCAAATCCCAAAATGATGGTATTCACTCTGTTCAAGTGCTCCTCTAGGTCATCGTCCATCAGATAAATATCATCCACATAGGACAACGCCTCTTCATCCAAATTTTGAAGTAACTCAGTTACTCTGGCCGAAAACAACCCCGGGCTGTTCTTATACCCCTGGGGGAGTCAACGAAATTGCCGCTGGGACCCTAGCGCTGAGAATGCTGTTAGATACCTGCTTTCAGGTGCTATATTTTGGTAGAAAAATCCATTTGAGATATCTAGGTTTGTTTTGTATTTTTTCTGCACAATGTTATTCATTAATGCGGCACTGTGTACATTTTGGACTGCTAACAAGTGTTTAAATGTCTATAATCTAAAACTAGACAATATGTATTGTCAGGTTTCATGACCAGAAACAAAGGATTGTTCATTAATGAGGTGCAATTTTCGATCACCCCTTGGTATTCAAGTTGATCTAAGATCTCCGTGACCTGTTTTTTAGCTTCTTGCTTTATTGGATACTGCCTTTGTGCAGTTGGAGTAATTTTTAAAGGAACTATGTAGTGGGTTGAATCCTCATCCCATCCAACATGGTTTTTGTATAATGCTGGAGCCTTGGCTACCGCCCACTCCTGCGCATATGTGTGTTGCAAGTGCCTGAGAATATGATCTGAGAATGCCAGTAGAATTACCGTTTCTACTTTAGGGCAATCCATGACGAATGCTGGTGGCCAATCTCGTTCAGCTAACAAAATGTCATAGCCAAACGTAAGGTTCTCCCAAAAGAGACCTCTCACTGTTCTACTTTTGTCCCCCTCCATCTGGACCGTTATTTCAAATACTTTATGTGGGACACTTACCCTAGTAACGGGTGTTTCTACCGTGATATAATCATTCAAGTCCACTATCACTAGAAATTCCATCAGGTTCTGGTGAGCTATTGTTATTTCTGCCGCACTGTCTAGCATCGTCAGAGCCCATTTCACGTTCAGTAGTCGAGTCCTCAGAATTCTGGGCATGTCTGATCCTTAGACTTGCAACCTTCTTCTTTTTGAACTGTGGCTTTTGCTTTGGCTTCTCTTCTTTTTTGGAAGTGTACTCTTGAGCGTGCTGCTTGTCTCTGGACTTTGTACGCTCTTCTTGTCTTTCTGACCACCCTTCCCTCTCAGAGTTTTTCGATGAACCCTGAAGGGAACGAGAGGAATGTGTATCAGTATCCTGATTCCTGTCAGGTTTCCTAATATTATCCCTATTCCTGAGGTTATACCTCTTTTCGGAGGGTGGCTCTGTGACACCGGCGAGTTGCATTCCATCTGCGACCACTGGTGGAAAAAGAACTGCGCAAACTCGAAGAAGCGGGGATCATTGGAAAAGTGAAAGGGCCAACCCCGTGGGTATCCCCGATTGTGGTAGCAAGGAAACCGAAGCAACCAGGCAAGGTCAGAATCTGCGTAGACATGCGAATCCCAAATACCGCCATCAAAAGGGAGAGGCACCTGACTCCGACTATCGATGACTTGATAGGGGAACTAAGTGGAGCCTGCTGGTTCCCAAAACTTGACCTTTAGCTGGATATCATCAGCTAGTCCTAGGCGAACAGTCCCGATATATTACGACCTTTTCAACGCATGTTGGATTGAGGCGCTATAAAAGGTTAAGTTTTGGGATATTGAGTGCAGTGGAGGTATTCCAAAATACCATCAAAGAACTGCTGACCGACCTCCCCGGCACAGGTAATGTCAGTGACGACATTCTAATTCACACCAGGTCTGTACAGGAGCACAACAGCCGGCTGCGACAAGTGCTACAGAGGATACAAGACACTGGCCTCACACTACATAAGGAAAAATGTGAGTTCCTTAAGCAGAGACTGCAGTTCTTTGGGTACATATTCTCGGCTGAGGGAGTGGCGCCTGACCCAGAAAAGGTACGAGACATCAAGGAGGCCCCCGCTCCCACAAATGTGACGGAGATGCGCAGTTTCTTGGGAATGGTCAACTACTGCGGTAGATTCATCAAAGACTTGTCATCGTTGACCACACCTTTGAGAGAGCTGACCAAAGCTTCGGTCCCATGGGTGTGGGGTGCAGAACAAGGAGCTGCCTTCAAATTGACTAAAGACGCTCTGTCAAGCAACACCACACTCAGATACTTTGACCCCCGACAGCAGACACAAGTTGCCGTTGATGCTGGGCCAAAAGGTCTGGGTGCTGTTCTCTTACAAAGGTCCACGGATGAAGATGAATTGGCCACTGTGGCGTTCGCAAGCCGATCTCTGACTGAGACTGAACAAAGATATTCCCAGATTGAAAAGAAAGCAATAGCGGTACATTGGGGGAGCCAGCACTTCCATTTATATGTGTACGGAAAACCATTCCTAGTCACTACAGACCATATGCCTCTGGTTCCTCTATTTAACGGCAAAAAAAACAGGGACAGCATCCAAGCCACCTCCTCGCATCGAGAAATGGATGTTACAGCTACAGGAATACAATTGCAAAATTGAGTATCACCCTGGGGCAAATACTCCCGCAGATTATTTATCTCGTCATCCCCGAGAAGCCACTAGTCAGGAGATAGAGGATGCTGAAGAGATCAAGAGTATGTTCTGTATGTAGTTGACCGATCGCGTCCATTGCCTATATCCTTAGATGAGTTGTGCCATGCGACCGGATAGGATGAGTGTCTACAGAAGGCACTAGAAGCGGTGAAGACCAACCAATGGCATTCTCTCCGAAGTCAGGGGGCAACACTCACTCCTGTGCTCAGGAAAGTAAAAGAGAGCTTATACCAAGTCAGGCATGAACTCAGCGCCGATCCCAATGGGTGCCTGCTACGAGGTCACCGGCTGGTAATCCCGTCAAAGCTGGTGGATCGAGTGGTTGGTCTAGCTCATGCTGGGCATCAAGGGATGATGAAAACTAAAGGGCGGCTCAGAACAAAAGTCTGGTTCCCTCTGATAGATGACAAAGTGGAGGAGGTGGTGAGATTGTGTCTGTGGTGCCAAGCGACAGGAGAACCAAATCCCCCGGCGCCTGTTGTGACAGAAAAGCGACCTGAAGGCCCTTGGCTGAGTGCGAGTATGGACTTTGGAAGTCTACCGGATGGCCGTGGCCGTGGCCAATGGTGACTCTGTGGAGCAGTCCATATATTCCTTCCTCAGGGATTACCGGCAGACCCCTCACACCACCACCGGTCGAGCTCCCAGACATTTATCTATGGAACGGGTGGTGAGTGATTCCATTCCCCATCACCCCAGATGGGCCCCAGTGGAGGTGAAGGATAAGGCCGTGAACGAGAGGAGAAAAAGGGCTAATGAGCAAGCCAGCAGGCGGCGCAGAGCATACTCAACTCGAAGAAGGGCATCTAGTACTGGTACAAGACCGACATCCCGGCAGCAAATTCAGGTTGCCGTTTGAGAAAGACCCCTAGCCTGGAAGTACTCACAAGGAATGTGTCAGCATTCAAAAGATATCATGGGTGTTCTCGTTTGGAGAGTTCTCCTGAAGGAGAATGCGTCCGTGACCGAGTGTGGGAAGAATGGTCGGAAGGGGGTCCTGAGGTGCTGGCAGCCGAGGGTGGAGAGGTCTCTACCAGATCCCCAGAACTCCGACCAGAGTTATTGGACTGGTCGGACTTCTCTGTGACCCCTGACGAGGACAGTCAAGGGAGAGAAAGTCGCACCCAATATAGACTGAGAACAAACCCTGAACCGTCCAGCAGACTAAGGGACTGTCACTGTTGAGATGTCAACTCAGGAGGTGAAGCAATCTGTGTATTTGCCAGTATCCAGCTGGAGGTTATGACTGTTGGAATTGTTTTGATAAGACGTTGTTAGCCATGTTGGTTTTACTCTAATTTTGGGGAGGAATGTTTTATCGCTCCTCACGATACTGTTTTCAGGGTGTGCTCACGTTGTCATGCGTACGCGGCGGCGAGTCGCGAGCTCTCCCCGCCTACGCCAAGAAAGTGGTTTGGCCCACGTAGCGCGGACCTGAGTTAATAAATAGCTGTGCGGGTGCGTCCGGCGCCAGAGGCATGACACACAAGCACTACTTCAGATCACGCTCTGTGTGTGTGTGTGTGTTTTCTTGCGGCCTGCACCACGCGGTCAGCGCGTAACCCCCGAGGCCCAGTTAGCGGGATACTCACGGCGCTCCAGGCTTACCCCACATTCCTGATCTGTGCTAATCGCACTGCTAGCACAGACATTACACTCAGTTCACTGTCATTCTCCAGGGCCTAAAAATGCAGTATAAACTTAAATAACTGTTCTAAAGATACATGACATGCCTCGTCCTGGGTGCGGCCTGTCTAATAGTTCTGCGCAGTTTGAGCCCGCCTGCGCCCCAAGGTCCTTTCATTATATATTTCCCTGTTGCGCTGCATGGTGAATGGTGATGAGGTGAAGAGGCCGAGCAGGAACAGGCACAGCAGCGCTGCGTGGATGTGGTGCCCAGAAGCCCTCAGAGCAGGCTCTGGCGGCTAATGGTCGCCTCAGCCGGTGCACACATGGAGCACAGGTGTTTACACAGTGGCACAGAACCACACCCTGCGTGTTAGTCACAAAACACAGCTCTGCAGAAACTGCGTGCAACGGCCCCTTGTAGTTACAGATCTAAGCAGTTTGGCGCAAATCGCCTAGCCTTTGTTTTCAAATTACACCCAGAGACCAATATTACGAAATATTTTAATTGCTCCACAATATGGTGTGATGGAGCAGGGTAAATGAAAAAATTTTAACCTCCTAATATTTTCATAAAATAATTAATAAACATGTTCGTTTAAGTAAATAACCAACAATGTATGTTACATGTTATGGGTTAAAGGTAACACGCTATTCCGTGTGCAAATTAATCGACTTATAATTGTTTACGTGTCTAACATAACATAATATTTGCGTACTAATTAAATAATAAACGCATGATCTGTGCTTTTAAATAAAACATGTGGTTGCAAAATAAAGCGATGGTAAGTAAGGGACAGCTTTATATGTTGCTTTTTGCTAGGTAATACCTAATTGGGGTATGGAGAAAGACGGGAGGGAAACGAAAGGGTTTATATTTCTTTGTTTTAACAATATTTTGTTTATCTTTGAAAATAGTGCGCTTAGGCCTGTCGAGCAGCAATATAAAATGGCCGCCGGTTGCTAGAGTACGCATGAGCGGGGGACCATGTGATAGAGGAGAGAGGCTGTGGAAAAGGGATGATCACGTGCTGATGCTGAGAGGCTAAGATGGAAGTATGGTCAAGGCTGTTGTGACCTTTCTGAGCAGATGTGTGCCAAGATGATCAGCAAGAAGCGTGAGAAGTCCGACTGAATCAATAGACGGAACTGTTTAAAACAAAATGTAACAGAAAAAGATACAATTTGGACTGATCGAAACGGATGAGCAATTGCATGAACTGTGGGAAACGATACTTGCATGGACATTCCACACGGAACTGGTTAAGACCAGGAAGTTTGATTAAAATGTATATGGGCCTGAGTTTTTGACCAATGAGAAAGAATCACGCCATGAAGAAGAAACATTTTATGCTGTAAGCTAGAATTAGGGTATAAGAAGACCTACTCTTGGTGGGAGGGGTTAGAGAATGCTGTTAGAATGCTGCGGGAGATGCTGCGGGAGTTAGATGCTGCGTGAGGTAGATGCTGGAGAAGTTAGATGCTGTAGATGGGTGAAGTTGCGGTTGCTGATGCTGACGAGCTGATGCTGCTGCTGCTATTTTTCTTTTCCAGTTGAGTATAAAGATGCTGCTTTAGGAGAACTTTTCCTGATAGATTTTTATTAGAATTATTAGACTTTCCCCAGATAGATAGATAGATTGATCTATAGAGTTCTTATTATGATAACCTTATTTTTCCGTCTAATAAATATGCATTGCAATTTCAATTTATTCTTATATTGATGATAAATGTAATGATCTGAATATTAAGCTTAACCTCATTTCCTGCATTCAAAACTTTATATAAACTTTATTATTCTTTAAACAAATGACTCAGTGATTCTTTAGCTCAAGGATTAAAATGAAATGTTTAAGAGTTTATTGTGATTGAGCTGGTCTTAATCACCATCAACTGATTCCTACTAGTTGGGCCATCGACCAATGAGCGGAATACCTTAAAAGCAAATGAGAAATATTATGACATGATAAAAGAGGTATCCCGTCTCCTTCCAGCGAATCATTTTTCTCCTAGGTTAATGACGGAGGAAATCCAGGGAACAAATGAGTAAGTGAATGTATATGCGGTGTTATGGGCCCCACCGTCATATGGATATAGTGTGTGTGTTAGAGGAATAGTTGCACCTGGATGACCAAAGCATAATAGGAGAATTATTTATATTGTTAGCGCTGGATCAGATTTCTTGGTAGCAGAGTTATGGTTTCTATAGATTAGTTTGGTGATTATTGATTATTGATTATTGATAAGTTCATGTCTAACACTTTTTGTTGAGTCGCGTTATGTTATATGTAAGTTTTCACGCTTCTGGGAAATAGGAAGTGGAACACGTGTGGCAAGAGAAGTCACATGGAATTGTACACTGAGTTCATTTTTGGGATTAACACAGGTTGTGTTATAATAGGGACATTTTGTGTATAAAGAGGTGTAAGTGAAATAGTGATCGGTTTTCTTGTGAAACTCTGGCCTTAATTCTCAGGAGCAGTATAGTCTCCACGTGTGCTTTATCCCCAGAGAAACGGGTTTACTGATTGCTTGAAAGAAGGGTAAGGTAGAGGGAAGTGCTACTTTATCGGCGAAACTGAAAATTCTGTGGTAGGGTAGAGGTAAGCGCTGCCTACTGGAAAATACAGAATTCTTGTGTAAATGGTCAAAGCTATCTTTTCGGTTTAGCGAATCAGACAATGGAAATGTGTTTTAAATGTTGTAACTAATAAAGAATTGTTGAAAAAGAAATTGCCGATAAATTTTGTGAAGGAGGGGTCAAGAGCAGACGTGACGTAGACAAGAGTCGCGCTGGCATTGGACAGTGCGCCGCAGACAGAAATCGCTCTAATTGGAGCTTTGGTGTGAGTCGCGCTAGGATTGGTCGAATAACCTAGTGACGTGGAAGTTTGTGATTGGAGTGTTAGTGTGAGTCGCGCTAGTATTGGTTGAAATAACGCATAGAGAACAGTGTTGAATTGCGGATCATTTAAGGAGAAAAAGGTTGTGAATCATGTCGTACTATGAGTATGGTAGAGAGAAAACGTCATGGATGTCGAAAGTTAAGAACTTTTTTAGGAAAGACAAAAAGGTAGTGACTAGAGAGGGACAAATAATTCCCCCGCCGAAATCACCAGCTTCACATATGATGCTGAAATATGGATATCATACATGCATATGGTTAGAAAATTGGACAAAATACACCAAGAATGATGGAGCATTGGCTTTCCCTGAGAATGGTTGATTTAATGTAGCTGTACTACGGAACTTGAGAGAAAAGATGGTAATGTTAGAACCTAGACCTAGACCGACCCAGTTTGAAGCTTTAACGGAATGGGAAGATGAGATGTATGAGCGAGAGAGATCCAGAGAATTAAAGAATCATGAGTTTTTGCCTGGAAGGTTATGGGGAGTAAATCATGAGGACAGAGTAAAGTGTTGGAGATATGCTAACATGACAGGAGGTTTGTTTCCAGCTTTTACAGTTGAGGAAGAAGCAAAGAGAAAGTGTACCGAGAAAAAGAAACATGTAGTGGTAGAAAAGTATGTGTATGGTGGTAGTGAAACAGATGACGAATTGCTGGAAGATATTTTAAACAGAAACCCACCTCCATACCAACAGACTTCTGCGGTGGTGACACCTAATGCACCGCCAATGGAAACTGGGAGGAATAAAAAACCTGAACGAAGAGATGAGACAAATAGGTCACAAGATCAATTAAAAACTTCACAAAATGAAGAGATAGAAAGTGACAATGCAACTGAATTAGCAAAAACGACAAAAGAATTGACTGAGAAAATAAGAGAACTGACAAAGAATATGGAAGCTGTAACTGTACCAGTAACGATAGGTCCAGTAATGCCAATTTTTGAGAATCAGAAAATGAATGAACATTCTTTAGTGATTCCCATGAATTCACATTTGCAAAGAAAAAGAGAAGGAATGGAGCTGAATAATGAAGGTGCACACAATTTGGCTAGTACCTATAGACCAAGCCCACCTACAAATTTGACGATAAATGAGAATGAGATTAGGAGAATGCCTATGGTGACGGAGTCCGCATCAGGAACACCAGAAAGAAGTAGCAATTGGATAGAATTAAATAGTACACCTGTAGGTCCAACTCCAGATGAGTTAAATGAATGGATGAAAGCGCTAAAACAAAAGAACCAGAAGAAAAACCATTAGATGTAATTAGGTTGAAAATAGACATGGAAGAATTGATTTTGGGAACCATTGGTACAGAAAAATTAAAAAATTATCAGGATGATGAGATTATGTTTTTGTGCAAAAGTCTTACTTGGAGAGCTAGAAATTTACATGACAAATTGGAAGAGACAGCAAGTGAACTAGGAGTGGAATTTGTAAAAGTGAGAACGTTGCAGAAACCATACAGAGTAGATTTTTGTGAGAAAGACATAGAAAATTTGAACACATCAGGAAGACTGACCCAAATAAAAGAGTTAATTGTTTTATTGAGAAAATGGGGTGATGTGGATAGATGGAGAAATAGATGGTCAAAAAGGAATGAGAAAACAACAGATAAAGCATCTTTGGCTTTTGCAGTGACAGATAGGGAACCAGTTGTTAGGGAGTACCCGATGAGAGAAACTCCAGGTGGTAGTTATGTGCATGTTCCATGGACCAGACAGGATATACTGTCATTTACAAATGACTTCCCAAAATTGAGAGAGAAACCAGTAGAATGGTACAGACAAGTGGAAAGATTTGTTAAGGTGTCAAATGTGCTGTGGATAGATCTGGATGGATTGTTTGATATAGTAGTGCCAGCTGATTTGTGGACAGAATGTAAGATTACTATTGATTGGCCAACTGTAGAATATCCAAGGGACGCTAAAACAGGAGCGCCAGGTCCAGAAGTGATGAGGAAGTACGACTAAGTAGTTACCTTTTTGAAGAATAAAATTCCACCAAAAGAAACAGATTGGGTAAAAATAGACAGAACAACGCAGGAAAGTAAAGAATCAGTGCACGCCTACTATGAGAGATTGTTGTTGGTTTTCAAACAGTATACTGGTTATGAGACACTGAATGAGAAGGATATGAGTCATTTTGTATATAGGTTTGTGTATGGATTGAAACCAGAGATAAGTGAAATGATTAAGCAGCACCTGATTGGTTGGCAGAATAGCACAGTGGATGAGGTTTTGAGATATGCTAAGTATTGCAGTGATGAAATTGAGAGTAAACAGCGTAAATTGAAAGAAAAGGCCATGTGGGCACAGGTAAAAGTTGCAGAGAAGCAAGAAGCTCAATTGAGTAATACAGGTAATGAAGCAGGACAGGCTAGATCTCGACCAAATATAGGTAAAGGAAAAGGATAAATGAGCATAGATGAGGCAAAGAAAAAGTGGCCATGCCACAACTGCGGAAAGCTAGGACATTGGAGAAACGAGTGTAAATTTCCTCCAAAACCTAATGTGGAAAATCAATCATTAAATTCACAGGTGCAGAGTGAGGTAGTTACTCAACAAGGTCAGGTGCCACAACCACCACTTCCCAAGAGTGTTAACCAACAGAAATACAGTGCAGAAACAGGATTCTACGGAGGAGAACAGGTAACACAGTTGCCGCGTGCAGCTGCAATTTCTCAATATTGGTTACGACAGGATGAGGATGACACGGATGAAAGTTCCTGACGGTGCCTAGGAGAGGGGGAAGAGTGCGTGCTTGGCGCAACTCTAGAGGTAGATCAGTCTGGTCCATTTGTGGATGGAGAAGTGAATGGTGCAAATGTAACATTCCTTGTTGACACTGGAGCTACCCGTTCTACTATTAGGTCAGTGGAAATTCCAAACCTTCCTCTCTCAGGTGAACATATCCAAGTAGTTGGAGTTTCGAATCAGCAAATTAAAACGCCTCTTACTAAATTAGTGAAGGTAAGAATTGGTCCATTTAGCGAAATGCACCGATTTGTGGTATGCGATTGTAGTCCGGTGAACCTATTAGGACGCGATTTATTGTGCAAGATGAACTGCACTATCTATTGTACCCCAGACGGAATTGCATTTCAGACTCCAGATGAGGATGTGATGTATAAAATGACAATGGTGAATTTAGAACCAGAAGTAAATGGTTTGTTTCCTGTATTTGATGCAGAGAAAATCCCAATTGAATTGAAAAAGACAGTGAAAGAAGAAGTGTGGGACTTTACAGGAGAAGATGTAGGATTAATGAAAGGAGTAGATCCCGTTAAAATAACAGTGAAAGAGGGAACGAGTTACCCAAATACGCCCCAGTATAAATTGACTCCAGAAATAATTGAAGGAATAACGCCAGTAATAAATAAAATGATTGAACAAGGGATTTTAAAAGAAATCATGAGCAGTCCATGTAATTCGCCAATAATGGGACTGAAAAAGCCAAACGGAACATATAGAATTGTACAGGATTTGAGAAAGGTAAACAAAATTGTTGTGCCTTGTTGCCCGATAGTACCGAACCCTGCTGTGATTCTATACCAGATTCCACGTGAAGCAGAATGGTACACAGTAATTGATTTATGTCATGCATTTTTCTCTATTCCACTGCATCCAGATAGCCAGCCATTATTTGCGTTTAGGTTTGGAGAGCGTATTTTGGCATGGTGCCGAATTCCTCAAGGGTACACAGAAAGTCCCTCAATCTTTAATCAGATCCTAAAGAAATCATTGGAAGATTTAAGAATGCCAGAAAAGTCAGTAATGGTTCAGTATATTGATGACCTACTGGTGGCATCAAAAACGAAAGAAGCATGTGTCAATGATACAATTGCTTTGCTGAATCATTTAGCAAAAAGAGGACATAAAGTGTCCCCTTCAAAATTGCAGTTTTGTCAACAAGAAGTCCAGTATTTAGGGCATAAAATTGAGAAAGGAGTGCGAAAGGTAACGACTGAAAGAATAAAAATGATTCAAGGAATGAGAGCTCCAATGACACAAAGAGAGGTAAGAATGTTTTTGGGAATGGTTGGATATTGTCGACAATGGATAAGCGGTTTTTCACTGATTGCTAAACCATTGCAGAAACTGACAAAGAAGGATGTTAAAGATCCTTTTGAAATGAATGATGAAGAAATGAAAGCATTCAGAGAGTTGAAAAAGAAATTGTGTGAGGCTCCAGCATTAGGAATGCCTGACTATGAGAAAGATTTTGAGCTGTATTGCAGTGAAAGAGATGGATGTGCATTTTCAGTTTGTGTACAGAGACATGGAACTATGAAAAGACCAATTGCATATTTTTCAGCTGTTTTAGACCCTGTAGCGAAAGCGTTGCCTGGATGTTTGAAAGCAGTTGCTGCTACTTGTGTGAGTCTGGAACAGAGTGAAGGCATAGTGATGGGGTATCCACTGAGAGTATATGTTCCCCATTCTGTGGAAATTCTCTTGACAAGAACAAAAACCCAATACATGACACATAGTCGGCTGACTAGGTATGAAAAGGTAATTTTGAGTGCAGATAATGTGACCATTGACAGATGTATGAATGTGAATCCTTCGACATCATTGCCAGATGAAGAGAGTGTGATTGAAATGGATGAAGTAGATCACGATTGTCTGAATGTGCTTGAATACTGTACAAAACCAAGGTCTGACATACGAGATGAGCCTTTGAAAGAATCAGATTATATTCTGTTTGTGGATGGCTCATGTTTGAGAACGAGTGATGGAGTTCTAAGTGCAGCATATGCAGTTTGCACAGTAGCAACTGTAATGGAAGCATCTTGTCTGAAAGGTGTACGGTCTGCCCAAGTCGCAGAATTAGTAGCTCTGATTCAAGCATGCAAGTTGGGAAGAAATGTACGGGTTACGATTGTGACAGATAGCCAGTACGGCTTTGGGGTTGTGCATGACTTTGGTCAGATTTGGTCACAAAGGGGTTTCTTGACGTCTGCAGGAACGCCCATTAGAAATGGAGATTTTGTGAAAAAGCTGCTTGAGGCGATACAGTTGCCTAAACAGATTGCTGTTGTGAAGTGCAATGCCCATAAAAATGGGGAAGACTACATAACTGTTGATAATAAATATGCTGACGAAATGGCACAGTACTGTGCAAAGAATGTGGTTTCTTTAAACAAATGTCGGGAAAGAGAGCATATTTCTTGTCCTTTGCTTTTTACTAACTCTATTGAGATATGGGATGAGGTGAGACAGTTACAAGAAGCTGCAGAGGATGAGGAAAAAGATACATGGATAAAAGCAGGATGTAGAAAACATGAAGAAAATTATGTTTGGGTTTACAGAGATGAGAGACCAGTTATGCCTGATAGCATGATTTCTGACATGGCACGGATGTACCATGGACAAGCCCATATTGGGAGAGATTCAATGATCAGACTTTTTAGACAAACATGGTATAATCCAAAATTCAGAGCCATAGCTGAGAGTCTTTGTCAGAGATGTCTTATTTGTCAACAGTTAAGTCCAGGAAGGAAGACAGTAGTGAGTCTAGGAACAATAGGACGAGAAGGAGGTCCTTTCACTAGAATGCAAATGGATTTTATTGAAATGCCACCTTGCAACAGATTAAGGTATGTCCTAGTGGTCGTCTGTTTGTTTTCCCGTTGGGTGGAGGCATACCCAACAAGAAGGAATGATGGTATTACAGTAGCAAAACTTATGCTGCGAGAATTCATTCCGAGGTATGGTTTTCCAGTCACGATTGAAACAGATAGAGGAACGCACTTCCAAAATGAATTAGTTAAACTGATTTGTGAAGCACTTAGTATTTAACAGAAACTGCATTGTGCATACAGACCAGAGGCTTCTGGAATCGTAGAACAAGTAAATGGAACAATCAAGAACAGGTTAGGAAAAATGTGTCAAGCTACAGGACTCAAATGGCCAGATGCATTGCCATTAGTCCTAATGACAATCAGAAGTATTCCGGAAAGGAAAACTGGACTCAGTCCCCATGAAATAATTATGGGACGAGCCATGAGACAAGCACAAGTACCTGTCAACAAACTACTGACTATAACTGATGATCTAGTGCTGGATTATTGCAAAGGATTGGCTGATGTGGTGCGTTCTGTGTTTCATCAGGTTGGACCGGATGCGACCACTCTTGAAAGAAAACCAGCTCACGACTTGAATCCAGGAGACTGGGTCCGTATAAAAGTCCACCGGAGAAGAAACTGTTTGGTTCCTCGCTGGGACGAACCACGACAAGTGATCCTGGTGACGACCACTGCATTCAAGTGTGCAGGAGTGAAACACTGGGTACATGCCAGTCACACCATCAGAGTTCCAGAACCTGAAGATCGACATGTGAGTCGACATCTGGAAATATTGGATAACAGTTCAGCATCAGAAACAGAAGGAGAAACAAACAGGGTGCCAGAACCTGAAGATCGACCTGTAAGTCGACATCTGGAAATATCAGATACCAGTTCAGAATCTGATACAGAGCATTCGGATTGTGAAGAAATTCTAAAAAGAAATTGGAATTTTGAGAGCATAAGAGAAGAAACTGAGCCAGAAGAGAGTGACAGTGAGCAACCAAGTACAAGTTGTGGTAAAAATCCTTCGGAGATAATATTGATAGATGAAGAAGGGAGAGTTTCAAACAAAAAGCTAGAAAATTCGGAAGATCCCCGAGGAGCAATAGGGACAAATAGTCAAACACGAGAACAGGGAAATTTAGAAGCAGAAAGGAAAACTGACACAAATTCAGAAGAACCTCGAGGAGGGACAGAAATAGGTGAACGAAGGAAGATAAGAAAAGAACCACAAGTAGAAGAAAATGACATAATAAGTTTCAAAATAAGAGGTAATGACGAAAGAATTGAAACAGAGTCTGAAGAAAGTGGAGAAGAAAGAAATCAAAAACTAGAGTCAAGAAAAAGAAATTGGAAAACAGAAAGAGAGGAAAAAGGAAGAGAGGCAAAAAGGCCAAGAAAAGGAGACAATTGGCCCAACGAAGTAAGAAAATTAAGATACAGAATCATAAGGTTGAATGGAAAAAGTGCTGAACAAGTGAATGAAATAACAAGTCAAAGAGAGCTAGAAAAACAAGGTGGAAAACACGTGCAGAAAACAAAAAGAATAAAGAAGGTAAATCCGAAGTATAGATCGCCTGAATGGTTGTATCTTGCTTTGACTAGTCACAAAGAAGAAAAGAACACTCACGAGAACCCAGAACAGAGAAACCTGATGGGAGAAAGTGAAGTGCAACAGACCTGAAGAAGTTTAAATAGTTTCTACCGGATTTGACAAAACACTGGATCTGACGAATTTACCGGATATGACAAAGAAAGAATTCTGAGAAAGAATTAAAAGAAAGTACCAAGCAAAGACAAAACATTGGAGTACAGAGTGGCAAACAAGTCATTTCTGAGGTGTAGTGACACAATTTTCTGGAAAACAAATAAATAAGGTTATAAAACAAAATGGAGAATACTAGAGATAGAAAATGTAAATGTGAGTTTTTAAGTAGATGGTGCAAGATGTGCTGTTTTTGTACAGGATTATTAATGACAGTATGGGTGGTTTTAGCAATCACTATTCCAATTAGTTTAGCTGTAGTAGAAAAGTATAATAACACTGAGAAAGAAAGAGGAGCTAACACTCAAGAGCCAGTTATTTTGAAGAGTAGTGCAGAATTACACAAGGACAAATCAATAACAGATTTTTCAAAAAATGTTTTTACCAAATTATTATATGAGTATGTAGAAACAATGGATGTAAGAGATTGCTATGTTTGTATGCAGTTGCCTGCATCTGTAGCAGAGGGTGTGACTTATCATCACCTCCCTTTGACGTATGGAATAACATGTAGCGTTTTAGCAAGTCTATTTTATAAAACAGGTAGATTAGAATATTATTACACTGACATAAATAAGATTTTTGCGAAAGTTTCTGTAGTTCCCGAGCTAAACAAAATAAAAGAGGGAAAAACGTTTGGTGAATATTTTTTAGAAGATAAGATTTTAACATTAGATAGTATAAATAGATACAACCTTACCTGTGAGTTAAAGAAGGAAGAAAAAGTATTTTTAGAGATGGTTGAAGAGAGAAGAGTGAAATTTCAAAGAAAAGTGATAGAAGAGACAAAAACACCTCTTTGGGCGTTTGAGGAAGACAATCATGACAAGAAAAAGACAAATGCAGCTATGACTCTGGATTGGCCCCAACAGGGAAGGTTGTGCATTAGAAGAAATAAGACAACATATGACAATTATTTTGTGGGTTCCAGTATTTGCTATGACAATTACCAAATTTTAGGTGGATGGGGATTCAAAGGGGGAAAAGATCCAATATTTTTGCGGAAATAAGGCTTATTATAGGTTGCCGGACCATTGGTATGGGTCATGTTTCTTAGGCCTGGTCTTTCCAAAGATTTTTCATATGGATAGAAAAGAAAAAGGAACACACAAAATGATAAATACCTTTACACGTAGAAAAAGGGAAAGTTTTTCAGAAATAGTAGGTGATATTTTTGGTGCATTGATACCAGCAGTGGGAATATCTTTGAATGCATTTAGAATTCGGAAATTATCTACAGTGGTAGATCGTTTATCTACAGATACTGCTGGAGGGTTCTTGATGGTAAATACCGAGATGGTTGCCATGAGAGCTATGGTGATGCAAAATCGACTTGCCCTTGACATTCTTTTGGCAAAAGAGGGCGGAGTCTGTGGAATGCTGAAAGTCCAACATTGTTGCACTTACATTCCAGATAAAAGCAAAAATATACAGAAGTAAATAACAAATATTACAAATTTGCACAAAGAACTTGTTCCACTGGAGGTTGAAAGTGCCTGGGGAAAACTTGGTAAAGGGTTTTCTTCAGTAATAAATTGGTTAACAAGAATGAGTGGATTAATAATAGGGAAAGTTATAATAATAGCAACCGTGATAATAATAATAATATTAGTACTGAAGCTTGCAATAACATGTATAAAGAGAAGAAGAAGGCAAAATAAAATAGAAAAAGAAAACATGATAAACAAGGAGAGAGAGAGAGAAATGGGTGAAATAGAGTTAGAAGAAATAAAAGAGAACATGTACAAGAAAACAAAGAGACAAGTTGAAAGGGATACAGTTGTGTAAACTAACAAAAGCAAATGGATAAAAGATATATGCTGTCTGAGAAAATTGTATAACTTGGGTTTTGTGGTGATATTAAAAATCACCAAAGGGGGAGTTGATGGAGCAGGGTAAATGAAAAAATGTTAACCTCCTAATATTTTCGTAAAATAATTAATAAACATGTTCGTTTAAGTAAATAACCAACAATGTATGTTACATGTTAAGGGTTAAAGGTAACACGCTATTCCGTGTGCAAATTAATCGACTTATAATTGTTTACGTGTCTAACATAACATAATATTTGCGTACTAATTAAATAATAAACGCATGATCTGTGCTTTTAAATAAAACGTGTGGTTGCAAAATAAAGCGATGGTAAGTAAGGGACAGCTTTATATGTTGCTTTTTGCTAGGTAATACCTAATTGGGGTACGTAGAAAGACGGGAGGGAAACGAAAGGGTTTATATTTCTTTGTTTTAATAATATTTTGTTTATCTTTGAAAATAGTGCGCTTAGGCCTGTCGAGCAGCAATATAAAATGGCCGCCGGTTGCTAGAGTACGCATGAGCGGGGGACCATGTGATAGAGGAGAGAGGCTGTGGAAAAGGGATGATCACGTGCTGATGCTGAGAGGCTAAGATGGAAGTATGGTCAAGGCTGTTGTGACCTTTCTGAGCAGATGTGTGCCAAGATGATCAGCAAGAAGCGTGAGAAGTCCGACTGAATCAATAGACGGAACTGTTTAAAACAAAATGTAACAGAAAAAGATACAATTTGGACTGATCGAAACGGATGAGCAATTGCATGAACTGTGGGAAACGATGCTTGCATGGACATTCCACACAGAACTGGTTAAGACCAGGAAGTTTGATTAAAATGTATATGGGCCTGAGTTTTTGACCAATGAGAAAGAATCACGCCATGAAGAAGAAACATTTTATGCTGTAAGCTAGAATTAGGGTATAAGAAGACCTACTCTTGGTGGGAGGGTTAGAGAATGCTGTTAGAATGCTGCGGGAGATGCTGCGGGAGTTAGATGCTGCGTGAGGTAGATGCTGGAGAAGTTAGATGCTGTAGATGGGTGAAGTTGCGGTTGCTGATGCTGACGAGCTGATGCTGCTGCTGCTATTTTTCTTTTCCAGTTGAGTATAAAGATGCTGCTTTAGGAGAACTTTTCCTGATAGATTTTTATTAGAATTATTAGACTTTCCCCAGATAGATAGATAGATTGATCTATAGAGTTCTTATTATGATAACCTTATTTTTCCGTCTAATAAATATGCATTGCAATTTCAATTTATTCTTATATTGATGATAAATGTAACGATCTGAATAATAAGCTTAACCTCATTTCCTGCATTCAAAACTTTATATAAACTTTATTATTCTTTAAACAAATGACTCAGTGATTCTTTAGCTCAATGATTAAAATGAAATGTTAAAGAGTTTATTGTGATTGAGCTGGTCTTAATCACCATCAACTGATTCCTACTAGTTGGTCCATCGACCAATGAGCGGAATACCTTAAAAGCAAATGAGAAATATTATGACATGATAAAAGAGGTATCCCGTCTCCTTCCAGCGAATCGTTTTCTCCTAGGTTAATGACGGAGGAAATCCAGGGAACAAATGAGTAAGTGAATGTATATGCGGTGTTATGGGCCCCACCGACATATGGATATTGTGTGTGTGTTAGAGGAATAGTTGCACCTGGATGACCAAAGCCTAATAGGAGAATTATTTTTATTGTTAGCGCTGGATCAGGTGCTGTATGTGAAAAAAACGCTTCTCTTTTATAGATTACTTTTGTTTCACAAATGATGCTTAGAGAGCATGACACTTTTGTGGACTGGTGTCCTGCGTCATTGGTTGCACAGAACCATTTCTGCCTGTTCTCTTCCTTTGCGCTGCAACTCTCCTATTCTCCCGGTGTGTGAGATTTCTTCAAGTGTGAAATGTTCCTGGTTATTGTGTGACCCTGCTGCCGCTGTTAAAATGGTGCCTTTGACTTTCGTGATTGTCAGTGGAATTGTTAGGACTGTGGTGTCCGCTGTCCAGTTTTCAGTGTTGCACCAGCATCAAGTCGCCAGGTTGAATGTTAGCAGTCACTTGTCAATGGCGCAGATCTGCATAGCTCTTCGTCTTGGCATTGGCAGTCTGATCTCATGCTGATATGTTGTCACAATCGCTCAGTTCTTCCTCCTTCTGGGGCAGTCATGTCCAGCGTTTTCTTGCAAACACCAATTCAGAGGGACACTTCCCTGTGGGGCGGTTTTCTATGTTGCAATAGTCACGTAGGACTTCACAGAAGGCTTGTCCTCTCGATGTTTGGGTTACTTTGGCTCATTGCACTGCCTTCTTTATTGTGGCCAAAACACGCTCTATCACACCATGTGCTTCAGGCCACAAAAGCATTATCATTCTGTAATGAATTTCCATTTACGCCATAAATGTAAGTGCTCTAGACAGTGCTGCAGCTGATTCTCTGCCCCCAGTGGTAATTCCTCATTCTCAGCCCTCTAGGCACTGCTGCTACTCTGGTCCCGTCAGTAATTCCTCATTCTAAGTCCTCTAGAAAGTGCTGCTAGCTGGTACTCTGGTCCTGTCGATAATTCCTCATTCTAAATCCTCAAGACAGTGCAGCTAGCTGCTACTCTGGTCCTGTCGGTAATTCCTCATTCTAACTCCTCGAGACAGTGCTGCAGCTGCTTCTCTAGTCCAGGTGGTAAATCCTCATTCTAAGTTTTTCAGACAGTGCTGCTAGCTGCTACTCTGGTCCCGTCAGAAATTACCACATTTTAAGTCCTCTAGGCAGTGCTGAAGTTGTATCTCAGTTCCCAGTCGTAATTCCTCATTTTTATTCCTCTAGGCAATGCTGCTAGCTGCTTCTCTGATCCCATCAGTAGCCCCCCCATTCTAAATCCTCTAGGCAGTGATGCAGCTGTCTCTCTGGTTACAATGGTAATTCCTCATTCTTAGTCCTCTAAGCAGTGCTGCTAGCTGCTTCTCTGGACCCGGCAGTAATTCCTCATCCTAAGACCTCTAGACAGTGCTGCTAGCTATTTCTCTGGCCTCTTCGGTAATTTCTCATTCTAATCCTTTCTTGTGTTGTGTTTTCACTTTATTACTGTTTGTTTGTTGCATAAATACTTTGCACATTGCCTCTGAGTTAAGCCTGACTGCTTTTTGTGCCAAGCTACCCAGGGTTAAGCTCAAGTTAATTTAGGGACTTTTGGTGGTTCACCCTGCAAGGGATTGTGGCTATTGCTTCACCAGTGCTCATACTCCAGTCAACTACCAACCCAATTTCTCACAGGGGAGGAGGATTGCATACTTGGTGCAGTCATGGAGGTAGACCAGAGTGGTCCATTAGTAGAAGGCTAGGTAAATGGCAACCCCGTGACATTTTCGATCGACATAGATTCTACCAGCTACACTGTTTAAACAGTGGAATTTCTACCTCTCTCTCGAGAAAAAGAATCCAGGTTGTAGCAGTTGCTAATAAACAGATGACCAACCCTGTCACTAAAGAAGTTCCAGTTAGAATAGGGTCATTTGAGGAAAGCTGCCAGTTTGTGGTGTGCGACTGCAGTCCTGTAAATATTTTGGGACGTGATGTGCTGTGTAAGCTAAAATGCACCATCTATTGTACCACAAAGGGTGTAGAATTTCAGAATCATGATGAAGATGTCGATTTTAAATTGGTGAGGCAAGGGATAGCTGTTTGACTGTATCCCTTGATGATGACTACTAAAGATTTACTGCCGGATCTTAAGGACACGGTGAAGCCTGAAGTCTGGGACTTTTCTGGAAAAGATATATGACTAATAGAAGTTGAGCCTGTTCAAATCACTGTTAAACCAAATGCTGAGTACCCTAGAATGCCTCAGTACAATCTGACACCCGAGACGGTAGCTAGGATTGCCCCAGTGATTGAAACAATGATTGAAAAAGGCATTTTGAAAGAGATATTGAGAAGTCCATTTAACATTCCCATCATGGGCTTGCAGAAATCATGCGGTAAATACCGGATCGTGCAGGACCTTAGAAAAAATAATAACATTGTTTTTCCTGTTGTCCTGTGATGCCAGGTCCCACAGGGTATGCAGAGAACCCCTCAATCTTTAATCAGATTCTCAAAAAGAATTTTGAGTCTCTAGTAATGATGTCATTCAGTTCTGGTACGGTATATAGATGATCTGTTGAAAACAACATACCATCACTTTGTTGAACCACATGGCTAAGAATTGAAATAAAGTGTCGCTGACTAAGTAACAAAACTGCAAAAGGAGGTCCTATATCTGGGACACCATATTGAGAAGGGAGCGAGGAAGGTGTCACAAGAAAGGATTTTTGCTATTTTAAAAACCAAATCACCAACTACTCAAAGGGAAGTCAGGATGTTTCTGGGAATGGTGAACTACTGTCAAAGGGTGGATTTTCTCTAGTGGACAAGCCTTTACAGAAGCTGACACACAAAGATGTGTCTGAACCCCTACCATGGGACAATGACTGTTTGAGTGCATTTCTAGCACTGAGAGAAAGTCTCTGTCGAGCCCCAGCACTGGGAAACCCTTATTATAACATAATGACTGAGTTTTTGCATTCCACGTCAGACGCGACGCCGCAACGCAGCTCCAGCTGAGCCGAGCTGAGCAGAGCGGCGTGCAGAGCCTCCTGCTCTCCGCTCTGCACCTCCGCCCATTGCCCTACAACTTCGCCCTGACCTCGGGCACTCTTCCCGGGTTGATCGCTGGCCCACGATACCGCCGCTCCGCCTCCCCGTTTTCGGTGCCTAGTCCGGGGGAGGTGTGGAAACAGTGGAACAGTGCGGCCCCTACAGGGGGTGAGATGGTGTGGCAGCAAGGCAGCAGGAGGAAAGAGCAGAAGGTAGGAGTTAAGGAGGGCGGTGAGCGCTGCTGCCATTAGTAGGCGGCAGCTGAGTGTGCACCCTGCGGACCCGCGGAAGCGGCCCAACTAGGTTGGGCGCGGCTTGCGGGTGCCGTCTGAGAGCCCTGCTCACCCTCCTCCTTCCCCCTCCTCCCCCCTCTCCCAGTGACTACGCCCCCCCCCCCAAGTGACTTCAGGATCCCAGCCGCTCCCCAGGCCCCAGGCCCCGGTGAAGGAGGTTGGTAGATGGTCGGGGGCAGTCGGCAGGTACTCCAGGGAGTCCCACGGCAGGACGAAAGCGAGAAGTGGGAGGACACCAGGGCGCCGGGGAGAAGCGCATCCTGGTATCCCCTCTCCTCCGCCTCCTCCATCTCCATCATAAGGACTTGCAGCGCCTTTAGAACTGGGCCCCTGCAGTCAAGAGCCTCCAGGACGACCGGGCCCCAGCAGAATTCAGCACTCCTGCAGAGAGCAAGCTCTTAGTAAGTGGCAACTGGCAACTGGTTGTCTTTGGAGAAGGCCGGGGTAATAGCCACCTAACGAAACTTAACGGAACACAGAGAGATCGCAGAGAGTATACAATAAGAACAAAAGCTGAATCAAGAGCTGAATTAAAACAAGACGAGGGAAACAGTTACATCTTAGGCAGTCATCAGGTGCACTCACCAAAAATATCCCAAACCACTCAAGGCTATCCGAATCCAAAATCTAAAATCAAGGAGGCATACGGAACGCAATAGTAATGAGATCAGGAAAAGAGAGACAGGCGTTACATCCATACTCAGTAAGAGGAAAAGGAAGAGTAAAGGCCTCAGTGAGATCTCCAGCAACGAGAAGCAGGTAATGGAAGAAAGCACACCGCACCGCACCAAAGACTGGTGGTGCTGGATGACGCCCAGACTCAGAGCTGTGGAATGGGCAGAGGCGGCTTTCAGCCTAAGATCTACACGAAGTTTTCATTCTTAAAAGATGCAGGGGCAGTGCTAAATCTCAATAACGAAAGCTTGAGCGACCTTCCTTCCCCTCTTTTCCCAGTGACAGTACATCATTCAAACCATCATCATTTAGGAAAGACCGAACATGAAGAGGGCGAGGGTGAGAAAGGAGAATTGACTGTTCCATGCCTGGATGGCCCCCAAGAAGGTCCAACTTTAAAAACAACGAAGGCTGGCACACCTAACGAAGACCTCATAACTCCTTTAATATCCATCCCGAGGGGCACACATGTCGGTTTAATCCAGGCTGCACCAAGAGTCTTTGACGCTCCGCCTGAGCCAAGAATAGGTCAACCACTTGAACCTTCGGTCATAGTATTGACAGGAAGAGAAGAAACAAACTCTAAGGACTCGCAAAATTCCAACAAGGGGCACACGATTACCTCCACGGCCATTCCTCCTTCAATTACAAACACGGAGGCCATCAACGCACCACGAGAAATTACAGTTCAGTGCACCACAACAAGTGATGAACAGATATCAACGGCTGAAGAGCCTATTTTCTCGTCAGCGGCACAGGTAACTTCAGAAAAAACTTACTCCACTTTGGAGTCAGACCTGGTCACCCTGTGTCTCTCAAGTAGTCCCAGAGGAGAGGGAGAAGGACAAGCTGAAGCAAATAGAGGAACCCAGTGCTATGGGCCAGATGCCAAAATGTACTCTACAACTGAACCCTCAGGCATTGAGTCCAACCGATTTCCCAACAGATCCACAGGAATCATTCCGGCACAAGATTGAGGAGAATCTTAAGTGTCAAACTCAGCCCCAGTTAACAGTGGGCTCGACATACGGTCTGAACAAGAGTGGCATGTTCCATTAAACATTTCTTGCATCAGGCAGCCTGAGATGTCAAGCGGGCATCGAAGCCGTCCCAAGGAACTTGGGATGGGTCAGACACAGGAAGACTTTGGGCGTCCCTACTGGACACTATGCAGTTGTCCATCAAGGCAATGCAATATCATTCGGATAAAATGGACATCCAATTAACTATTCTTAATTCAGTCGCTACTCATGTCACAAACATCGATCACAGACTCACGAACATAACATGCATCTATTGGGACCGCTTTAAAAAGGGATAATGATCTGAAGGAACAATTCACAGCTTGGAAGATTCCCACCCAGGAACAGGGCAAAAAGATAAATCTGTCAGCTCTGACCAGGAACTTCATACAGGACATGGAGCACCTGAGCCTTATGGTACTAAATGACCGCTTTCCGGGAGATCAACCGCCCACGGCAACATACCATAAAGCTACGGCAAGCTCTACAATAGATTATACGTTTGTTACTCTACAATTGTTTAGCAGGATCTCTAGTTTCAGGATCGGAACAAAAGAGAATAGCGACCATCAGCCCCAGGAAATTTCGATGGGCATAAAATGGCGGCCCCTGGATCTCCCAGTGGAGGATCCAGCAACTATTCACACCGTGAACTTAAAAAGGCTAACTTGCAAAACCAGACAAACTGCAAGCCCTAGCTAAGTCAATCTGGGAAATCAAGCAGAGGCACATAGTAACGCGAGAATCTGCTGGGAAACTCTGACCAAACAATTTGGGGATCAGTACGCTAAAAGATCAGGCGGTCCCTTATCCTGTAGGGGAACGCCCAAAACCCAGCTGGCAAGCTCACAGTCCAGAAATCAACTAAACCACCTCCCTATTTCCAAAATACAGAATCTGAGGGCCCTCAACAAAAATATAAATAAAACTCTACGAAGGCTCAGACAAAGGGAAAATGAAACTACACTACAGAAAGCCCTCGCACAGCTAAAAGCAACAAAGAAAAAAGTGATCAGGCAAGCAAAAAGGGAAGCAGAAGACACCTTGTGGGCCAAGCTCTTGTATGACGCAAAGACAGATCAAAGCGCAAGATTCTGGCGAACAATAAACAACTTAGGTAATGCCAACGTGCAAGGTATCAACTCTCACCTAACGGAGGACACATGGGCAGGCCACCTCCTGGAACATTTCAACTCAAAGGAGGAAAGTCCTGCTACAGTAAAACCGGGGTCAGGTCAGCCCGACAAGTCGAGTCCTTATGGAAACACCAGCAGAGCACCAATAAGCGCCCCTCACTTTACGACTTTGCAGATTAAAAACCGAGTAGCCAAAGGCAAGTTGGAGGGTGCACCAGGCCCCAACGGGATTCCCCCAATTTTATTCAAAACTGACCCGGACAATTGGGCGGCCGTGCTACTATCAGTGTTCAAACACATAGGAGGCGGGGCATTATACCAGACTCCTGGAAAGGCTCTATAATATCCCCAATTTATAAGAAGGGAGATAAGAATAAAGCATCCAGCTACAGACTAGTAACCTTAATTGACGTCGAGGCGAAATACTATGCCGGTCTCCTCCTGGATGAATTAACAGCATGGGCAAATGAAAAATCGCTCATCCCCATTAACCAGACAGGCTTCTGTAAAGGCACAGGGACCATCACAAATTTACTCACCCTGATGCTATTGATGGATGGCGTCAAAGCAGCAAAACTCCCCCTCTTTCTTTGTTTCATTGATTATTCAGCTGCTTTTGACAGTATCAACAGGAACAAATTGTGGGCCAAACTAAAGAAGACGGAAATTCCAGCAGTGCTATTAAAGCAGATAATTCTCCTATACACCAACACTTGGGTTCAAGTAAAGCTAGGAACCGGCGAATACCTGTCAAGGAAAATACCAACAACGAGGGGACTGAAACGGGGGTGCTTGCTGGCCCCTATGCTTTTTAACTTGTTTATGGCAGACCGTTCTTCGGAACTAAACACCAGCACCTCACACTCGCTCAGGTTAGGGGGGCTGTCACTTTCTAACTTACTGTATGCTGACGACGTCGTGCTGATCAGTCAAATTCCAATTGGGCTTCAGCACCTGCTAAACACAACTATCAGTCACGCAGCATCTAACGGTCTATCTATCAACTTAGAGAAGTCGAAGGTCATGCGTTTCATCCCGAAAAAGAACACAACTGGTTTTCCCTGGTGCCTGGCAGGCGCACCCATGGAAGTCGTGGCCGAATACAAGTATCTAGGGGTGATAATTTACGGCAAGGGTACTTTTAAACCACAAAAAGAAGCCATAAAACGGAGAGGCAACTCAATAGCAGTAGCTCTAAAATCTATCAAACTCAAAACCGCTGGACCAAGCTTCAACCCACTCCTACATGTTTTACAAGCAAAGCTAATCCCCGCTATCGCCTACGGGAGCGAGTGCCTCAGGGGAAGAAATGGGGACACTCTGGATCGTACCATGTCAAGATCAGTAAGAATAATCTTCAGCCTCCCAAATTACTTCTCTCCTGCACAAATCAGGCTGGAGTTTGGGCTACAATCTCAAAAAATATCTCGAAATGGCGCCTACCTGAAATGTTGCCATAGGATCAGAAGGTCCGAACAAAACTCTTTGAATTTCCACCTTTGGAAAGAGATAAACACAAGCAAGACCTGCATAGCAAGAGACTACTTGACAGCATCTATAAACTGCCTAGGCCTGAAGGAGCTCTGGGCTACTTCTGGAGCGCAAAACAGCTTTAAGTCTTTGGTAAATAGGACAGTGAAAAGGCTGTCAGTAGTAGAGGACAAAGAATCGCTCAGGGGAAGGTCCCATGGATGGTGCGAGCTGCAGAGCTATACAAGCCCCTTCCCGCAAAATTATCTAGGTGCTGGCTTCAACAGGAAATATAAAGAGAAATATCTTCGGTCCCGAATGGGTATTCTTCCGGTCCTGCCGCACCTTGCACCATGGAAGAGATCTTCGGAAATAACTAAGTGCCGTCTTTGCTGGAAAGCAGAAGAGAGCATCACGCATCTATTATGCACCTGCCGGGAAGTTCAGAAGTTCAAAAGAGGAAGTATCTGAGGCAGAACAGCAGGCTGGGTCCAATCAGGTTCTTTAAAAGAATGGTGAAGAAATCTGGGTATCTGCCTGTGTTGCCTGATAGCTTGCTGTTCCCGATGGCTAGACATTTTCTATGATCCCACACACATAGGGAGAGATGCCATGATCAGATTGTTTCGATAAAACTGGTTCAATCCCCCATTTAGTTTGTAGGCAGAGAGTTTGTGTCATCGGTGTGTTGTATGTCAGCAGATGAATGTATGAAGAAGAACTCAGGTGACAATGAGTCACATAGGAAGATGAGAAGGTCCATTCAACAGGATGCAGCTGGACTTTATTGAAATGCCTGTGAGCAACGGGCTGAAATATGTCCTGGCTGTTGTCTGCCTTTTCTCACTTGGGTTAAAGCTTACCAAACTAAAATAAATGAAAATCTTACTGTAACAAAGTTGTTGTCGCAGGAGTTAATCCCCCAGTTTGGTTTTCCGACTTCTCTAGAATCAGATCGAGGAACTCATTTTAATAATGAAGTCCTGAAAATATTGTGTGCAGCTTTGCAAGTGGAACAGCGACAGCACTGAGGCTTCTGGTACAGTGGAGTAGGTTAATGGGATGTTGAAGTCTCGTTTATCTAAAGTGTGTGTCTACATCTTTGAAGTGGGTGGATGCTTTGCCTTTGGTGCTGATGAGTATCCTTAGTACTCCTGATAGCAGAGGCGGACTGTTGCCTCATGAAATCCTTATGGGCTGAGCCATAAGACTGTCTGTGGCGTCTGCAAAAGCGCTTGTGAATATCACAGATGATGTGATTCACAAATACTGCAAAGGACTGGCTGATGTGATGCATCTGCGTCTCACCAGGTTGGAGCCGCCATCATTCTCCCACATCAGGAGCAATGGCATGCCCTCAGTCCTGGAGACTGGGTCTTGTTGAAGAAGCACGTTCAAAAGGTTTGTTTGGACTCATCTTGGAAGGGCCAGTTCCAGGTCATTTTAGTGACCAACACTGCTGTAAAGTGTGGTGGGCTGCCCAAGTGGGAACACGCCTCACACACGGTAAGAGTTGAGTGCCCCCATGATAATGTGACTGTGCCTCTCATTGAAGTGCAAGCTACAATGGCAAGTAGCTCTGAAGGTACGGGGTGCAGAAAACGGGTAAGAATCTCAAGATCTGCTGTTGCCTGAGAGTCTGAAGTATCTCACCATCGGCCTGAGTGGTCCAGATGCATCAGTGTCTGAGCTTGAGGCAGATAAAGGAACCTGGCTGTTGGCACAGGTGGAACCCGACCATTATCCTGGTGAAGGGCCAAGTGGCATTAGCAGCAGAGCTAGAAATGTAGATGAATGCCCTAGAAGGCAAGGCAGAGTGAGACCAAGTCTGTCTGTCGAACGCATACCACAAACTGTTAGTGAAGAAACTGAAAATACTGATTTGAGTAGCATTGAAGAAGAATAGCCAGTACTCAGGAGATCGAAAAGACCAAGGGTAACTTGTTGGAGGTACTCAGTCCCTGAGTGGACTTACTACATAACTAATGAACAAGATCAAGATTCCATGATTGAGGTGATAGTGCAGTGCTAACCAAGCCTCAGAGAACTTCAATTCACTGTGGGAGTGTTGCTCTTTGAGCCTATTCAAACAACTGGATAAACTGTGCAATGAACTTTGTCTCTGCTTGATTTATCCTTAACTGAACTTTGCTTTGGGCAGAACTTTGACATTTTCTTTGAACTGTGGCAAAGTAAATTAACTTTCTTCTAAAGAATTAAAAAGATTTCCTAGGTCCGAGGCTGCAGATGAAGAATAAGGGTGTCATTCTAGAAGAAGACAGAATAGGTACAGGGATTACTCAGTAAGACTGCTGTAAATAAGTTAATCACCATATATCATTGAATCCCGTTTTGCCATTTGCACAAGTAGAAACGTACAAAGAAAAGTATGTTTGCTGCTATTTCTACTCTTAGTGGGCTGATTGTAGCGAAGTTATGGATATTGATATTTCAAATAGGCATAGGCTGATAGTGGCTGGAATATGAATCATTGCTATTGTAGGGTTAACAATATTGCTTATAGGCTTAAGTTCCTCAACTCATTCTGATCATATTAGATCTAAACCAATACCAATTTCTAGCACTAATACATCTGTTATAGGGAATTAGCACATTTTCATTTTAAGTCACTACACACAAATGCTTCAAAAGAAGATTTTTCCTTAGTAATACTTAGTTTTGGTTGCTTTATAAATACACTGATACAATGGATGCTAAAGATTGCCTGCTTCAGTAGCTGATGGCATTACATATCACAATAGTACCCTCACTTATGGTATTTCTTGCAGTATTTCGCCTAGTGTTTTATATAGACAAAGTCATTTTGAGTATTATATCTCAAATTATGACTTCGTTTTCTCAGACGTTTCTATGTATGAACATTTGAACTCCTATCCAAACGCAAAAGAGATGGACACTGTTTGGAGTTTGAAGGAAAGTAGGATCTGCTTTCATGGTTACCCCCACTTTTTGCTTCTTGTCAGTTTGTTTTTGACCTAGTCTGACTGGGATCCTGCTAATCAGGACCCCAGTCACTGCGCTTTCTCCCTAAATTGACCATGGTAAGTACTTTTGTACATCCATAATTGGCAACTGGGGGCTTCACTGAACCCAATCATGTTTGGTATCAAACATGTTGGAATGATACCCCAACACCGATTCCAGTGTAGGAAGTATGATCCCATGTACTGGGGGACTCCCTTGGGGTACCCCCCTGTATTCCCAGTAATAGCCTTTCAGGGCCTGACAGCAAGCTAGTGCTGCTGCCGACCACAGACACAATTCTGCCCTCCTGCTGCTGAGCCAAGCTCGAGCAGGAGAAGGCAGAACAATAGGTTTCCTGTCACAGGGAGGTGTGACCATCTCTCAGATTGTATTTAGTGTTTTGGGCTGGTGTGGGGGAGCTTGCCAGCGCCACCAGACTGCTTTGAGGGCACATTTGCTGGCCTCCTTGCATACTCCAGTTTGAGCCAGTTCAGGAAGTCCTTGGCTCCCGCTCCAGTGCGAAACTGGACAAAGGAGTATCCTTCCCTTTATGGTTACCCCCACTTTTTGCTTTTTGCACCCACTGTTTTGGCTAGTCTGGCTGGGATCCTGCTATTCAATACCCCAACTCCAGATTGGATACTGGGATACCCTTATCAGTCCCTAGTATATGGTACACATGTACCCAGGGCTTAGGTAACCCAGAGGCCTCCCATGGGCTGAAGCATGTATTATGCCACCCATGAGAGGCCATGCAAAATGGAACCTCAGGTCTGCTACTGCAGCCTGTGTAAGCTGGTGCTTGTACCACTTACGAGAGATATAGGTTCACTATATCTATATATATCACTACACTTAAAACCTTATAAGTCACCCCTATAGCAGGCCTTAACAATCCTGAAGGCAGGGTACTGGGTTTTACGTGAGAGGGTGCTCCTGCATGTGCAGGGCCCCTCTGCAGTCTTCGGACACCATTCTCCCGGGCTGTACGTGATACTACCAGACATATAGGTAGAGGTGCATTATAACCTCGCGGTAAATGCTATCTCGAAAACGACTGCAATGAAGTATGTCGTGTTTGGTGTCAAACACCTTGGAATCATACCTCCACACCAGTAACTGGTGTGGGAGGTATGATTCCTCCCCTCAGAACCGAGGTTCTGGGGGTACCCAAGTCTACCGGTTCCAACTTTCTCAAGCCTTACAGCACAAAATGGATGCTGCCAGCCACAGACACGAGTCTGCCCTCCTGCTGCTGAGCCAAGCTCGAGCAGGGGAAGGCAGCACAATAGGCATCCTGTCACAGGGAGGTGTGACCACCTCCCAGACAGGATTTAGTGTATTGGGGCTGGATGGGTGCACTGTCTCAGTAACAGAAAGTCTAGCTCCGGGGCACATTTGGTGTCCCTGTGCATAGTCCAGCTCAAACCAGTTCTGGGAGCCATTTGCTCCTGCTCTGGTGCGAAACTAGACATAGGACATGGGTGTAGCCACCCCTCTGTCCTGACCCTCCCCTAGGAAGGTCCCTAGAATCGGTCCAACCCTTTCCCGTGGGTATAAAATGGGTTACCTGGCTACAGGACATTAGATTTTACGTGGACAAGATTCTGCAAGAAGATACCACTACACTTCGACCGTCTGGACACGCTGGACTTCGCTGGACCTCCCTTGGGCTCGACTTCGTCTTCCCTTGCCGTCCCCAGTCTCGCCACTGTCCGTGATCCACACAGGCTCCATGCAGGACCCTGTGGACCTCCAAGACAACAAAAGAATTCCCTTTGGGGTGAAGGAGTCACTCCCCTGCAAATGCAGGCACCATAACGCATCTGACCAGTTTGCTAATCCTGAGCTGTTGTGGACTCCGAAGGCTCCAGCAACACAGGAGGTGGGTTTCTGAAGGTCTCCGAGGTTGAGCTGCCCTCTCACTGAGTTTGAGGTGGATATCCCTCGAGGGGCCGTATACCCGTACCCCTGTGCACCGCGTTTATTTGCATCTGCACATGATTGTTGTCGTGCAACAATTCCGTGCATTGGGCCATTTGTAGCCCTGACCCAAGTGCATCTTTTCTGAGATGGACTCTGGCATCCTTGCACTCTGTGCCCTGCTAGTTGGTATCCTGTGAAACTGCCTGAGGTCCCCTCGCAACTCCTGTGCCTTCAACCTGTGGGTCCACTTGAGGGTCAACTTTACTTTATTTGGGCTTCCCTGGTTGCTCCAGGCCTGCCCTGACTCCCATTGCTGTGGTGAGTCTCCTGGTCCTTGCTGGGCCAGATCGACCCCGAATTTGACCATCTACGTTGTTTGCCGCTGCCAAGGCTTGTTGGTGCTCCCGCAAAACACTGACCCCTCAGCACTCCACATCCATAGTGGGACAGCTCGCCTCTGGCTCCTGATCGTCCCAGGGGTTACAGGGTCCTCGCAGCTAAAGAGTCAAGATCACTGTCAACACACCTGAAGCACCCGACATCGGTGGGCATCGTCTACCGAGCCCCTGGTCACTCCAAAGTGACCCAGACTCTGTCCCCTCTGCTTTCAGGTTCTTCTCATCTAGAATCCACATTTGGATTCCACCGGACACTTTTCATACTTCCAGCAGCAGCATTTCTTTGTCGACATCCATAGAGAACGACGAGGGTTTCCGACCCCACTTCATGCCTCTGCACCCAGCTCCTCTGGGATGGGTAACTCTGGTACAAAGGTATCCACGGGTGGGGTGGCTCTTCGAACTCTTAAGTTCTGAGGGTTGTCTTCATAATCTGTTGGGAAGGGTCCTTAATCTCTGATTTTCCAACCGCGACTTTCCCATTGAATTGTACGGAGCCCGCGGTCGTGTTCTCACTCTGCACCCGTCCTCCGTGGGGTCCCTACTCACTCACCTTGGGTGGTTCCTTGGGGTCCCAGCGATTCTACACCTTCTAGACTAGGTCTAGTCCCGAGTCATGGTTCTTATACCACTTATTTAGCATATGGTTTGGTCTCCCCCGGGGGCCCACTGTGTATTGTGCTACTTACTTTTGATTCTTTGCAACTGTATTATTTGATTTGTGTTCTATCCTTGTGTAGAGGATACTAGAGAGTGTTATATATAATAAATACATATTTTTATAACTACTGTGTGGTTTCCCTTTCATTTAACCAATACCATAAGGTTGCATTCTGGTAAAACAAGGTGCTTAACATTCCTTCAAGAGTTAGCCTGAAGGCTGCTCTCCATAGCTACCACTAGGATAGCTTTCAATAAAGGTTATCTTTGACCTAATCGCCATAAGGGTTGCTTGGACTGGTACAAGGTGCCCACTCTAACAAGTGGACAGCATATACCAGGCCAACTTCTCACATTGGTGTGCAGCGGTTGGGATTCAAGCCTGCATTGTTTTACCAGATACATCTTTTGTATTGATTAACTGAAAAACCACTAGTATCTAGGAACATATAATACTAGCTTAAGATGGTAAGTTCTACTGAACTTGGGTTGGGTAAGTCAAGGGTCTAGCACACCCTTTCTCCAACCTAAGAGAGTTTAGTTCCCACTAGGTTAGGTAGGTGCCTACACCACACCTCACTTAGTATGTCTTCTACTGGGAATGCCACTGGTGGCATCCTGCCTACTAAATATCATAGCTTTGCATTCACTGAATTAAAAGCCATTTGTGTATCTAGGAAGCTGAAGACAGGGACAAATGGCAACACTCAACGCCTCATTGATGCATTACTGCTAGATGACATTAGGAAAACTCCTGGGTCAGATGAGCAGGATAGAGTGGGTGGTGCAGGGGAAGAAGATAGGTCAGGAGGGGACACCTTCTATGACCTAGAGTCAAACCCTGGACAGGAGGATCAAAATGATCCACCCCTGAACAACTCAGATCCCCAGGAAGAAGAAGAAGAAGAGGAGGGTCAAGAGAACCATCCCTTTATTCCTCCAGGGAGAGTGCAGAGTTTACCAAGGAGATCTAGATCTCCCTCTGCTGAGTCAGATCATTCTAGACATTCTATAGGGACCTCTGTTTCTAGCAAGAGGTACAACTCTTATGACAGGGAGTGCCAGTTACTAGAGCTTGAGAAAGCTAAGCTTAGGCTCAGGCAGCAGCAATTGGCCCTGGATAAAGAGTCCCTAGAGGTCTAGAAGACTATAAAGAAATTGGGACTAGAGTCCCATAGTGGCAGCTATAGTGTCCCTAGGGTTAGGGAACACACCTTTGATCATAGTATCCTGAGCAAGATAGTCCCTCCCTTCCATGTAGGGGATGACATCCAGAAATGGATAACTGCTTTGGAGAGGGCCTGTAAAGTACAGAAGGTCCCTCAAGAGCAGTGGGCAGCTATCTTGTGGCTCTCCTTTGCTGACAAGGGTAGAGATAAGCTCCTCACTGTTAGAGAAGAGGATGCTGGCAATTATTCAGTCCTGAAGAGTGCTCTCATTGATGGGTTTGGCTTAAACACTGAACAGTACAGGATTAGGTTCAAAGACACCCAGAAGGCACAGACTCAGGAGTGGGTAGACTTTTTTGATTGTGCCATTAAGGCTCTAGAAGGCTGGTTACTTGGTAGCATGGTGAATGATTTTAAAGGATTGTAAAACTTGATTATGATGGAGCAGGTCCTTAATAATTGCCAAAACCAGTTGTTGCATCAGTACCTGGTTGACTCTGATCTGACTTCTGCCCAAGAATTGGGAAAGAAGGCAGATAAGTGGGTAGGAACCAGGGTGAAGCAGAAAACCCAGACCAATGGTGGTGATCAAAAGAAACCAGACTCTAAGAACTCAGATAAGGTTGGGGACAAAAATAAGGATCAAAAGTCTTCATCAGGGCCCCAAAACCTGCAACTGGGGGGTGGGGGGGGGGGGTCACAATCCAATAAGGGAAAAGGCAAAAGGAAACCTTGGTGTCACATCTGTAAAGAGAAGACCCATTGGACAAAAGATGCCAATTGTCCAAGGGCCAAGGATTCTACTCCTACCACCACTGCCCCTAAGGCAACTGCTCCCCCTAGCACAGCTTCAAGTGGTGGTACACAGAACATGGGAATAGTGGGGTTAACCTTGGGCTCTGAGATGGGTTCTGGCCTAGTCAGAACTCCAGCTCAGGCTGTTCTAATCTGTGATGGAGGCATGGATATTGCCTCCTTATTTGTTAGTCCCACCAACCTGGGCAAATACAGCCTTTAATAAATGGTAAGGAGGCCATGGCATACAGGGACACAGGTGCAAATGTCACAATGGTGACAAAAGATCTTGTGGAACCTGACCAGATCATGCTTGGTGAGTTGTACCAAGTGACCAATGCTAGCAATGTCAGGACAGACCATTCCTTGGCAGTTGTTAAGTTCACCTGGGGAGGGGTAACTGGCCCTAAGAAGGTTGTGGTAAGTTCAGACCTCCCTGTGGAATGCTTGTTGGGCAATGATTTGGAGACTTCAGCCTGGGCTGAAGTGGAACTCAGGACTTATGCAGCAATGTTAGGCATCACTGCAGACGTGTTTGCTGTGACTAGGTCACAGGCCAAACAGAGAGCCACTAAATAGGCCCTGGATCCTGAAATGATGGACCAGGTGCCTTCCAAGAAAATGTACAGGAGGGGTAAGGCGGTGTCTTCCCACAAGGCTCAGAGTGAGGGTCAGTCGTTTGAGGAAGATGACTCCAGTCCTGCAGAAGGAACTGTCTTAGATGAACTTGAACCTGATCAAGTTGAGTTTTTGGGGACAGGGGGACCTTCTAGGGCAGATCTGAACCAGGAGCAGCAAACCTGTCCCTCTCTTGAACCCCTCAGACAGCAAGCTGCTGCTGAGGCTGCAGGGAATGTCAGTGGATCTCACAAGGTCTATTGGGATGAGGGACTCCTATATTCAGAGGGTAGAGACCCCAAGCCTGGTGCCACCAGGAGGTTGGTTATACCTCTGAAGTTTAGGGGCTTCCTACTCACCCTAGCACATGACATCCCCCTAGCAGGACACTTAGGCCAAAGCAAGACTTGGGACAGGCTTGTCCCTCACTTTCACTGGCCTCACATGTCAGAAGACACAAAGGAGTTGTGTCGCTCCTGTATCGCCTGCCAAGCCAGTGGTAAGGCAGGTGGTACTACAAAGGTCCCCTGATGCCATTACCTGTGGTGGGGGTTCCATTTGAGAGGGTTGGGATTGACATAATTGGTCCCATGAACCTTCCAACAGCATCTGGACATTCTTACATCCTGGTGGTGGTGGACCATGCTACCAGGTATCCAGAAGCTATTCCCCTTAGGACCACCACAGCACCTGTGGTGGCAAGGGCCCTCCTGGGGATTTTCTCCAGGGTGGGTTTTCCTAAGGAGGTCTTAACAGACAGAGGTACGAACTTTATGTTTGGTTACATAACTGCAATGTGGAAAGAGTGTGGAGTAAACTACGGGGCATAGAACGGCGTTAAAAATGATCGCCGGTTTAGCGGCAGAAAACTGCAGCTAAAGCGGCGATAATGGGCTTGATAATATGCCCTTGAGAATTTCAATAGAAGTCCATGTTCTGGTGTGAACATGGGCTTCTATTGGAATTCTCCAGGGCATATTATCAAGCCCATTATCGCCGCTTTAGCGCAGTTTTCTGCCGCTAAACCGGCGATAATTTTAACGCCGTTCTTGATAATATGCCCCTACAAGTTTACCACACCCTATCATCCTCAATGCAATGGGTTGGTTAAAAGGTTCAACAAAACCATAAAGGGCATGATAATGGGGCTCCCAGAAAAGCTCAGGTGAAATGGGATGATCTGTTGCCCTGCCTTCTCTTTGCCTATAGAGAGGTGCCATAGAAGGGGGATGGCTACAGCCCTTTTGAACTTCTGTTTGGTCACCCAGTTAGGGGTCCACTGTGTTTGGTGAAGGAGGGATGGGCGTTACCTCTCAAACCTCCCAAACAAGATATTGTGGACTATGTACTTGGTCTCCGCTCCAGGATATCTGAGTATATGAAGAAGGCATCCAAAAACCTTGTGGCTAGCCAGGAATTGCAAAAGGCCTGGCATGACCAAAAGGCTGTCTTGACTGTTTACCAGCCAGGACAGAAGGTGTGGGTGTTGGAGCCTGTGGCCCCAGCAGCTCTCCAAGACAGATGGAGTGAACCCCACACCATACTTGAGCAAAAGGGAGAGGTCACCTACTTGGTGGACCTTGGAACTCCCAGGAGCCCCCATAGGGTGCTCCATGTGAACAGGCTCAAGCCTTATGTTGACAGGGCAGACATGGGCTTGCTCATGGCTACTGAAGAGGGACAGGAGGAAGAGAGTGACCCACTCCCTGACCTCCTCTCCCAGAACCTTGATGATGGCTCAGTAGATGGTGTAGCTTTTGCAAGCAGCCTCACTGAGCAGCAGGAGTCTGATTGCAGGAAGGTCCTCAATCAGTTTAGGCACATGTTCTCACTGACTCCAAGTCAGACCACCTGGTGTACCCATGAAGTGGACACAGGTGAAAACCTACCTGTGAAGAATAGAATTTACAGGCAACCTGACCATGTCAGGTACTGCATCAGGACTGAGGTCCAAAAGATGTTGTAATTGGGAGTCATTGAGCCCTCAACTAGTCCTTGGGCTAGTCCAGTGGTCTTGGTACCAAAACCTCACACCAAGGATGGTAAGAGAGAGATGAGGTTTTGTGTTGATTACAGAGGACTCAATGCAGTCACTAGGACTGATGCTCATCCTATTCCAAGGGCAGATGAACTCCTAGATACTTTGGCCTCAGCCAAGTTTTTGAGAACTTTTGACTAAGGGTGGGTGTAATTGGCAGAGTACCACTACACGGAATTCTACAAAATTGATCATAAACTCCATGAATCCCACTCCGCATTCCATCTCATCACAATTAATAAAACAGACACATCACATACCTTTGGTAAAACGACAAATAATTCTCTTATTACACGCTAAAATGCATATAATCATCTCACAAAAGTGAATACAGCAAGCAGTGAGAGAGGTGATGATTTTAATGTCCTCACTAACCTAGGGAGAGAACCAAGCAGATGCCTTGAACACAAAGAGCACATCATGCTGAACGATTGGTGGTGGTCCCATCCTCCTAGGACCACCCCAAGCACAGTTATGGGCAAAAAATACAATCCCAACTAAAGGCCCTGCAAAGCATTATGGGACTATGTTCTAGGGTGCAGTGAATATTATAGGGGCATATTAGCAAGACCCAAGTTAAAATTATCGCCGTTTTAGCGGCAGGAAACTGCCGCTAAAACGGCGATAATGGGCTTGCTAATATGCGTTATGGAATTCAACAGAAGCCCAGGTTAGATGTGCAGGACATCTAACCTGGGCTTCTATTGGAATTCTATTACGCATATTAGCAAGCCCATTATCGCCGTTTTAGCGGCAGTTTCCTGCCGCTAAAACGGCGATAATTTTAACGTGGGTCTTGCTAATATGCCCCTAAGTATCCAATATCAAAACATTCCTCAAGGGGCAGGCTCTCGGGCTCAGCTGAGAGCTAATACTATAATATTCACTAAACTCTAGAATCTCGCCCCATAATGCTTTGCTGGGCCTTTGGTTGGCATTGTATTTGTGCCCATAACTTTGCTTGGGGTGGTCCTAGGAGGATGGGACCACCACCGAATCGTTCAGTATGATATGCTCTTTGTGTTCAAGGCATCTGCTTGCCCTCACCCTAGGTAAGCAGTGACCTCAAAATCATCACCTCTCTCATTGCCTGATGTTTTTTAAAGTTCACATTTGTGAATTGGTTATATGCTTTTGAGTATGTAAAGGTAAAGTTGATTTACCAAAGTGTTGGGGTTACGGTAGGTAACTCCATTGTGTAACAAAGTGGGAATTCTTGCATGAATTCCGTGTTTTCAATTAAATACGTAGATCTCTAATCTCTGCAACTTCCATTAGCGGAGCGGATTTCATAGCCCAGGATTACTTTTGACTATACTGCTGGCTACTGGCAAATCAGACTAGCTGAGGATGTCAAGCCAAAAACAGCATTTTCAACTCCTAGTGGGCATTACCAATTTGTGGTGATGTCTAATGGCTTGAAGAATGCACCTGCCACATTTCAGAGGTTGGTGAACAAAGTTCTTATAGGCCTGGAAGACTATAGTGCAGCTTATCTAGATGATATTGCTGTCTTTAGCTCCACCTGGGAGGATCACCTGGTCCATCTGAGAAATGTTTTGGAGGCCTTGCAAAAGGCAGGCCTCACTAACAAGGCTACTAAGTGCCAGATAGGGCAGAGTCAGGTTGTGTACCTGGGCCAACTTGTGGGTGGAGGCCAGGTTCAACCATTGCAGAGCAAAATCCAGACCATCATGGAATGGGTTGCTCCAACTACCCAGACTCAGGTCAGAGCGTTCTTGGGCATGACTGGGTACTACAGAAGGTTTGTAAAAGATTATGGGTCCATAGTGACTCCCTTGAATGATCTTACATCAAAGAGAATGTCCAAGAAAGTTCAGTGGACAGTTAGCTGTCAAAAGGCATTTGATGACCTCAAGCAGGCCATGTGCACAGCTCCCATTCTGCAAAGTCCTGACTATTCCAAACAATTCATTGTTCAAACTGATGCATCTGAGTTGGGGGTAGGGGCTGTGTTATCACAATTGAATGCAGAGGGTCAGGATCAGCCAGTAGCTTTTATTAGCAGAAGGCTGACCCCCAGAGAGAAACGTTGGTCAGCTATTGAGAGGAAAGCCTTAGCTGTGGTTTGGGCTCTGAAGAAGTTGAGGCCATACTTGTTTGGAACTCACTTCATTGTTCAGACTGACCACAAGCCCCTCTTGTGGCTAAAACAGATGAAGGGTGAAAACCCCAAACCTTTCAGGTGGTCCATTTCTCTACAGGGGATGGACTATACAGTGGAACATAGACCTGGGAGTAACCATGCCAATGCAGATGGACTCACCAGATATTTCCACGTAGAACATGAAGACTCAACTGGGCAAGGTTAGTCTCATCTCCTTTCGTTTGGGGGGGTTGTGTAGGAAAGTAGGATCTGCTTCTTATGGTTACCCCCACTTTTTGCTTTTTGCACCCACTGTTTTGATTAGTCTGGCTGGGTTCCTGCTATTCAGGACCCCAGCCTATCTGCTTTCTCCCTTAAATTGATATGTATGTACTTTGGTACAACTCCAGATTGGATACTGGGGTACCCTTATCAGTTCCAAGTATATGGTACACATGTACCCAGGGCATAGGTACCCCAGAGGCCTCCCATGGGCTGAAGCATGTATTATGCCACCCATGAGAGGCCATGCAAAATGGAACCCCAGGTCTGCTACTGCAGCCTGTGTAAGCTGGTGCTTGCACCACTTACAAGAGATATAGGTTCACTATATCTATATATATCACTACACTTAAAACCTTATAAGTCACCCCTATAGCAGGCCTTAACAATCCTGAAGGCAGGGTACTGGGTTTTACGTGAGAGGGTGCTCCTGCATGTGCAGGGCCCCTCTGCAGTCTTCGGAGACCATTCTCCCGGGCTGTACGTGATACTACCAGACATATAGGTAGAGGTGCATTATAACCTCGCGGTAAATGCTATCTCGAAAACGACTGCAATGAAGTATGTCGTGTTTGGTGTCAAACACCTTGGAATCATACCTCCACACCAGTAACTGGTGTGGGAGGTATGATTCCTCCCCTCAGAACCGAGGTTCTGGGGGTACCCAAGTCTACCGGTGCCAACTTTCTCGAGCCTTACAGCACAAAATGGATGCTGCCAGCCACAGACACGAGTCTGCCCTCCTGCTGCTGAGCCAAGCTCGAGCAGGGGAAGGCAGCACAATAGGCATCCTGTCACAGGAGGTGTGACCACCTCCCAGACAGGATTTAGTGTATGGGGGTTGGGTGGGTGCACTGTCTCAGTGCCAGAAAGTCTAGCTCCGGGGCACATTTGGTTTCCCTGTGCATAGTCCAGCTCAAACCAGTTCTGGGAGCCATTTGCTCCTGCTCTGGCGCGAAACTGGACAAAGGACATAGGCATAGCCACCCCTCTGTCCTGTGCCTCCCCTAGGAGGGTCCCTAGAATCTGTCCAACCCTTTCCCGTGGGTATAAAAGGGGTTACCTGGCTACAGGACATTAGATTTTATGTGGACAAGATTCTGCAAGAAGATATCACTACACATCGACCGTCTGGACACGCTGGACTTCGCTGGACCTCCCTTGGGCTTGACTTCTTCTTCCCTTGCTGTCCCCAGTCTCGCCACTGTATGTGATCCATATAGCCTCCATGCAGGGCCCTGTGGACCACCAAGACAACAGAAGAATCTCCCTTGGGGTGAAGGAGTCACTCCCCTGCAAATGCAGGCACCGTAACGCATCTGATCCTGAGCTCCTGCGGACTCCGAAGGCTCCAGCAACACAGGAGGTGGGTTTCTGAAAGTCTCCGAGGTTAAGCTGCCCTCTCACTGAGTTTGAGGTGGATATCCCTCGTGGGGACCGTATACCCCTACCCCTGTGCACCGCGTTTATTTGCATCTGCACATGCTTGTTGTCGTGCAACAATTCCGTGCATTGGGCCATTTGTAGCCCTGACCCCAGCGCATCTTTTCTGAGACGGACTCCGGCATCCTCGCACTCTGTGTCCTGCTAGCTGGTGTCCTGTGAAACCACCTGAGGCCCCCTCGCGACTCCTGTGCCTTTGGCCTGTGGGTCCACTTGAGGGTCAACTTAACTTTATTTGGGCTCCTCTGGATGCTCCAGGCCTGCCCTGACTCCCCTTGCTGTGGTGAGTCTCCTGGTCCTTGCTGGGCCAGATCGACACCGAATTTGACCATCTATATTGTTTGCCGCTGCCAAGGCTTGTTGGTGCTCCCGCCAGACACTGACCCCTCAACACTCGACATCCATAGTCTGACAGCTCGCCTCTGGCTCCTGATTGTCCCAGGGGTCTCCGGGTTCTTGCAGCTAAAGAGTCAAGATTACTGTCAACACACCTGAAGCACCCGACATCGGTGGGCATCGTCTACCGAGCCCCTGGTCACTCCAAAGTGACCCAGACTCTGTCCCCTCTGCTTTCAGGTTCTTCTCAACTAGAATCCACATTTGGATTCCACCGGACACTTTTCATACTTCCAGCAGCAGCATTTCTTTGTCGACATCCATAGAGAATGGCAAAGGTTTCCAACCCCAATTCATGCCTATGCACCCGGCTCCTCTGGGATAGGTAACTCTGGTACAAAGGTATACACGGGTGGGGTGGCTCTTCGAACTCTTAAATTCCGAGGGTTGTCTTCGTAATCTGCTGGGAAGGGTCCTTAATCTCTGATTTTCCAACCGCGACTTTCCCATTGAATTGTACGGAGCACGCGGTCGTGTTCTCACTCTGCACCCGTCCTCCGTGGGGTCCCTACTCACTCACCTTGGGTGATTCCTTGGGGTCCCAGCGATTCTACACCTTCTAGACTAGGTCTAGTCCCGAGTCATGGTTCTTATACCACTTATTTAGCATATGGTTTGGTCTCCCCGGGGGCCCACTGTGTATTGTGCTACTTACGTTTGATTCTTTGCAACTGTATTATTTGATTTGTGTTCTATCCTTGTGTAGAGGATACTAGTGAGTGTTATATATAATAAATACATATTTTTATAACTACTGTGTGGTTTCCCTTTCATTTACCCAATACCATAAGGTTGCATTCTGGTAAAACAAGGTGCTTAACATTCCTTCAAGAGTTAGCCTGAAGGCTGCACTCCATAGCTACCACTAGGATAGCTTTCAATAAAGGTTATCTTTGACCTAATCACCATAAGGGTTGCTTGGACTGGTACAAGCTGCCCACTTTAACTAGTGGACATCATATATCAGGCCAACTTCTCACACTGAAGTATCTCACCATCGGCCTGAGAGTGGTCCAGATGCATCAGTGTCTGAGCTCGAGGCAGATAAAGGAACCTGGCTGTTGGCACAGGTGGAACCCGACCATTATCCTGGCGAAGGACCAAATGGCATTAGCAGCAGAGCTAGAAATGTAGATGAATGCCCTAGAAGGCAAGGCAGAGTGAGACCAAGTCTGCCTGTTGAACGCATACCACATACTGTTAGTTAAGAAACTGAAAAAACTGATTTGCGTAGCATTGAAGAATAGCCAGTACTCCGGAGATCGAAAAGACCAAGGGTAACTTGTTGGAGGTACTCAGCCCATGAGTGGACCTACTACATAACTAATGAACAAGATTAAGTTTCCATGATTTGGATGATAGAGCAGTGCTAACCAAGCCTCAGAGAACTTCAATTCACTGTGGGAGTGTTGCTCTTTGAGCCTATTCAAACAATTGGATAAACTGTACAATAAACTTTGTCTCTGCTTGATTTATCCTTAACTGAACTTTGCTTTGGGCAGAACTTTGACATTTTCTTTGAACTGTGGCAAAGTAAATTAACTTTCTTCTAAAGAATTAAAAAGATTTCCTAGCTCCGAGGCTGCAGAAGAAGAATAAGGGTGTCATTCTAGAAGAAGACAGAATAGGTATAGGGAATACTCAATAAGACTGCTGTAAATAAGTTAATCACCATATATCATTGAATCCAGTTTTGCCATTTGCACAAATAGAAACGTACAAAGAAAAGTCTGTTTGCTGCTATTTCTACTCTTAGTGGGCTGATTGTAGAGAAGTTATGGATATTGATATTTCAAATAGGCATAGGCTGATAGTGGCTGCAATATGAATCATTGCTATTGTAGGGTTAACAATATTGCTTATAGGCTTAAGTTCCTCAACTCATTCTGATTCTATTAGATCTGAACCAAGACCAATTTCTAGCACTAATACATCTGTTATAGGGAATTAGCACATTTTCATTTTAAGTCACTACACACAAATGCTTCAAAAGAAGATTTTTCCTTAGTAATACTTAGTTTTGGTTGCTTTATAAATACACTGATACAATGGATGCTAAAGATTGCCTGCTTCAGTAGCTGATGGCATTACATATCACAATAGTACCCTCACTTATGGTATTTCTTGCAGTATTTCGCCTAGTGTTTTATATAGACAAAGTCATTTTGAGTATTATATCTCAAATTATGACTTCGTTTTCTCAGACGTTTCTATGTATAAACATTTGAACTCCTATCCAAACACAAAAGAGAAGGACACTGTTTGGAGACTGAAGGAAAGTAGGATCTGCTTTCATGGTTACCCCCACTTTTTGCTTCTTGTCAGTTTGTTTTTGACCTAGTCTGACTGGGATCCTGCTAATCAGGACCCCAGTCACTGTGCTTTCTCCCTAAATTGACCATGGTAAGTACTTTTGTACATCCATAATTGGCTACTGGGGGCTTCACTGAACCCAGTCATGTTTGGTATCAAACATGTTGGAATGATACCCCAACACCGATTCCAGTGTAGGAAGTATGATCCCATGTACTGGGGGACTCCCTTGGGGTACCCCCCTGTATTCCCAGTAATAGCCTTTCAGGGTCTGACAGCAAGCTAGTGCTGCTGCCGACCACAGACACAATTCTGCCCCCCTGCTGCTGAGCCAAGCTCGAGCAAGACAAGGCAGAACAATAGGTTTCCTGTCACAGGGAGGTGTGACCACCTCCCAGATTGGATTTAGTGTTTTGGGCTGGGGTGGGGGTGCTTGCCAGCGCCACTAGACTGATTTGAGGGCACATTTGGTGGCCTTCTTTCATGCTCCAGTTTGAGCCAGTTCAGGAAGCTCTTGGCTCCCGCTCCTGTGCGAAACTGGAAAAAGGAGTATCCTTCCCTCTATCTAGCCCGCCTCTGGGAGGGAATCCCAAGTCGTCCCAACCTTTTCCTTAAGGTATTTAAAGGTTTACCTGTGGGTGGATCCTCAGATTCGTCGCAGGACAAGACTCAACCCTGAAACTATGTCGCTCTTCGATCGTCTGGATACTTGGACTTTGTTGGACTTCACCTGGAACAGAGACTGCACCAAGGAAAATTCCTGCTGCTCCTGGTCTCGCTGTTCTGCAAGTCTTCTTTGTCGTCCATATCTGTGCTTCTGCCAGGTTCCTTAACAGATCTGTGGGCATCAAGGACAATCAAAGAAATCTCCCTTAGAGTGAAGGAGTCACTGCCCTGCATCTGCAGGCACCGCAACCAAGTTTACTGGTCTGCTGCTCCTGTCGTCCTACGGATTGCTCGAGGCTCAGCAACACAGGTGGTGGTTCTGCAACTCCCTCGAGGCCTGAGCTGTCCTCTCTGCAATTTTGAGGTCAGTATCCTTCGTCTGAACCGCTGGGGCGAACCCCTGTGCACTGCGTCGACTTGCCATTGCCAAGGCTTCTTGGCTCTTCACTCCAGAGATCTTCGGGCTACAAGAAGCTCCAGCCTCCAGCATCTCTTCCCTCCAAGACCAGCGTTCTCACCACATCCTCTGCACTGTGGGCCTTCATCTTTGGTGAGCTGCTTGAGGTCCTCTTGCAACTCCTGTGCCTTCGGCCTGCGGGTCCTCCTGAGGGTCTTCTACTGCTTCAGTGGGCTTCCCTGCTTGCTCGGGCCTGCTCTGACTCTCCTGCTGTTGGTGAGTCCCTTGGAACTTGCTGGTCCCAACGTTGCTCCTTCTTTGCTTTCCATGCCAGTTGCGGCTACCAAGGCTTGTTGGTTCTCCCGCCGGACACGACTACCTAGTCACAGACATCCGACGTGGGACAGTTCGTGCCCGGCTCCTGGGCTTACTCCGGGTCACCTAGTCCTCACAGCTGCAGCGACAAGGTCATTGTCGACTCTTCTGAACCTCCAAACATCGGTGGGCATTGTGTCTCCGTGACCACTGGTCACCTCCGAGTGGCAAAGACTCTGTCCCCTCTGCTTGCAGGTTCTTCACTTCTTGAATCCACTCTTGGGTTCCACCGGACACCTTCACAGTCTTCTCCAGAGGCATCTTCTTCAAAGTCTTCCAGTGTTGTCTACAGAGGTTTTCGACGTCTCTTCACCCCTATGCACCTGGCCTGCCTGGTGTAGGTAACCTGGTTCCCAGGGCATCCACGGGTGGGGTGGCTCTCCAACCCTCCGTCATCCAAGGTAATTCTTCTGGGTCCTCTGGGAAGGGTCCTTCTTGAAAACTGCAACCGCAACTTCCCCGTTGACTTTCATTGGACATGCGGCTGTGTTTCCACTCTGCACACAATCTCCGGGGGTTCCTGGGTACTTACCTTGGGTGGGACCTTGTGATCCCCAGCTCCTCTGAGTCTCCTGGTCCAAGTCCCGTTCCTAGTTGCAGTTCGCATCCTTCTTTTTTGGTATATGGTTTAGTCTCCCCCTGGAGACCACTATATTTTGTGCTTATTTACCTCATTGCATTTAAAGTATTTTGTGTATTGTGTTGATATTTCCGGGTAGGAGATATACCAATGTGTTAGTAAGTGTTGTGTTATAAAAAAAGAAATATTTTTATATAAACTCTGTGTGGTTCTTTTTCATTTAACTTACACCCTAAGATTAAATTGGTAAAACAAGCTGCTTAACACTCCTTCAAGATAAGCCCGAAGTCTGCTCTTCGCAGCTACCACTTTGAGAGCTTTCTATGGTTATCAAAGACCTCTAAAACCACCATAAGGGTTTCCTGGATTAGTGCAAGGTGCATCACTTAAATAAGTGTGTACCATATACTAAGCCAGCCTCCTACATAAGTGGAAGCTGTGGGATTTAAGCTTGCACTGTTTTATCAGCTAATCTAGGTGCTGGTTACATGAAAAACCATCACTAGCTAGGCACATATAATACTTTTGTGATTTAGTATGTTCTACTGAACTTTTGGATTAGTTGTCAATGGTCTTAGCACACACTTTTCTCTAATCTTTGGGAGTTTAGTTTCACTAGGGTAGGTAGGATCAACATCACACTACACCTAGTAACCGTCTTTAGTTGCCGAGTCTAGTGAGGCTCAACCCTCTAGATACAGTGGTCTTAAGTTCCAGGAACTCAGAACCCTGTGTACATCTAGGAAAATAAAGACAGGTAGCAACCCTAACACAAAGCAACTCTTAGAATTGCTTCTGCAGGTTGACCTCCAGCATTCTGATAGGATCGGCAGAACAATGTGGATGGGGTGGCTTCAGAAGAAGAGTCAGGGGTGTATCACCCCAGTCACCCTAATTCTGAGCCTCACCAGGAGGAGTCTGAGGACACCTCACTGGTGAACTCTAATCCCCCCAGGGAATAGTACAGAAGGTACAGAGAAAGGTCCTAGAGGTAGGTCCCCTTTTATTCCTCTTGAGAGGGTGCAGTTCAGGGGAGGTCTAGGTCCCCTCTGTGAATTCAACCTCTTCTGACACTTCTATAGGGTCCTCTATCTCTAGCAAGAGGGAGGACTCCTTAGAAAGGGAATACCGTCTGCTCAAGCTTGAGAGAGCCAAGCTCAGAAACATGAAGGAACAGTTGGCCCTGGATAAGGAAACCCTGAAAATGCAGAAGGAGAGGAAGAATTTGGGATTTGGATCCTATGGTGGCAGCACTAGGCAACAAACCTAGGGTTAGGAAGCAACCCTTTGACACTAGGAACCTGAGCAGGATAGTCCAGGGATCGAAAAATCATTAACATTTTACCAGAACTGCAGGTCTAGTAACGTGAATATTCTACTCTACCTAACTGTAATGTACTTGACCCATGAACTGGTCTCAAATTGTGTGATTCTAGGCAAATCTGTTGTCTTTTGGAGCCACCTCTTTCTTCAATATCACATAGGAGAGCATCTTCAAATATGAAATATGCTATTTCTGCAGTACAAAACAACTCTTTATTTACTAGAATAAACGTTTGCTCCATGTATAATAAGAATTGAGCCCACTTATAGGGTACACATGATCCCTGGCTTGCCTCTTAGTTCACTAATAGCATTGTCATCGGGGCAGGAGCAGGAATATTTCCCAGTTCATGTTCAAAAACTCACTTTTCATAAATATATTACTAAAGCATGATGTGGTATTGCACTGTCATTTACAGATAGCACATTTTCCATTGAAATGGCCACAAAACTTTCCCACTAAAAATGTAGTTTTACTGATAAAACTATATAGCGCATAAACAATGTTTGGAAACTGGGTTTCGGCAAAAATATTTGAAATTTGCAGATCATCAGTTAAAGTGTTCTGATTTGTTTTGATCCTACAAAAATCTTTTTTTTACCACATAATTATAAAAATGTGTCTTCATAACTAGTGAAATATATCTGAAATGTTTGAACAGTTCACTTATTAGCTATTTCAGTGTTGTGTTAGAAAAAACCCAGAAATCTTACAGTCTTTCTTTCCACATGCTTTGCACAGTGGGATTGTCACAGAGTTCACTTTACAAAATCCTCTAACTTCAGCCACAGAAAGAAAAGTAAATGTAGGAAGACAAACTGACTTTTGACCTCTGTCTCTGAAAGCTGAGCAAATGTAACAAGATTTAACCGCTTGACCGCGATCGGAATTCCGCCCAGGTGCTGGACATTCCGATCGCGGGTGTGGTCGTGACGAGCTCAGCTCGTCATGCGCACAGCGCGACCGCGCAGCATGACGAGCTGAGCTCGTCATGAGCATCGAAGGGGTTAAAGGCATCTTTACTGCTCATTCTCTTTGTTTGCACCTGTTTGCAGCTTGCCAGAACGGGTGAGTAGGCCCTAAAAATAGCTCATCCTTAAGTTAATCTGGCTCGCCATAGCGAGTGGATTTTTGGAGGTCTGTAGTCCCTTGTTATCAGGAGGAGGATGACATTCATAAATGGATCACTGCTTTAGAGAGGGCCTTTAAAGTTCAGAAGCTCTCCTTTTCTAACAAAGGTAGTAACAAACTTCTCACTGTTAGGGAGTTTCTTACATACGAGAGAACTGGAGTTACAGGTAAGAAACTATACCTTCTCTCGTAGAGGAATTCCATGTATAGTCATAAGCGTTGAATAGAGTAGCAAGCCCATCCCCCCTGAGAGTGGTGGAGTAGACAGAACAATTACAAGAAGAGAGAATCAAGCAAAGAGTTTTCTGAGGGAAGCCTGTCCTACTTGAGCACCGGTCCTAGCATCAGAGTCATAGTGAAAGTGTGGACTGACCTCCATGTAGCAGCTTTGCAAATATCTGCTAATGGGATATTTTTCATCAATGCAGTAGTGGCTGACTTGCCCCTAGTGGAGCATGCCTTTGGTCTGCAAGCAAGAGTCTTATTAGCTAGCTGATAGGAGAGCAGAATGCAATAGATAATCCACCTGGAGATTGATTGTTTGGAGGTAGCCAGACCTGTACGAACAGGGACATTAACTAACAAAACATTGTTGAGATTTGCGAATTCTTCTGGTTTTGTCTAGATAAAACTTTAAAACCCTCTTTACATCCAGAGAGTGAAGAGCTCTCTCCGTTGGAGTAAATGGATTTTGACAGAAAGTGGGTAATGATATAGTCTGGTTCACATTAAAATCAGAGATCACTTTAGGGGGGGATTTGAGATGGGTCCTCATAACTACTTTGGAGGAGTGGAAGAGTGTGAATGGCTCAATAGCACAGAGAGCCTGAATCTCACTAACCCAGCGCACAGACTTAATTGCCACAAGGAAAGCAGATTTCCAAGTGACGTGTTGGAGAGATGCCTTATGTATAGGCTTAAATGGTGGTTGCACCAGACGTGAGAGCACCATGTTAAGTTCCCATGGTAGAGAAGGGCGCTTAAAAAGGAGGAAAGACCTTCTTTAACCCCTCTAGAAAATCATTGATGACAGGAATCTTAAAGAAAGAGGTTTGTGAAGGACTTTCCCTGTATCCAGTGAGAGTTGCCAGGTGGACTTTAATGGAAGAGAATTGCAGGCCAGATTTAGTAAAGTGCAACAAATAGGGGAGAATTACATCCTCCTGGCAAGATGTACGGTCATTCTCCGTGGATGAACACCAGACGCAAAATCTTCTCCATTTGAAGGCATATGCAGACCGGGTGGATGGCCGATTTGCCTCCTTCAGAATCTCCATACAGTCCTGCGGTAGGTTCAGGTGGGCGTACTGTACTAGCTCAGGAGCCATGCTGCCAAATTCAAGGAGGAATGATTGGGGTGTAACATTTGTCCTCCGAATTTTGTCAAGCGGTCTGGCCTGCATGGCAGTCTGAGATGTGGATGGAACGACCGGTGAAGAAGGTCAGGAAACTACAATTGTCTCGTCCACTCTGGTGCTATGAATATCATCTTGACTGTCATGGTTGAAAGTGTGAGCAGGACTACCGGTAATAAAGGAATTGGCGGAAAAGCTTGAAGAAATTTGTTGGCCCAGTTGATCCAAAGGGCAGTCCCCAATGATTCTGGATGGTAAAACCTGGCGGCAAAGTCGCGGAATGTTTTGTTTTCTGCTGTGGCGCAAAAGGTTGATAGAAGGTGTGTGCTACAAGTGGAAGATACTTTGAGCAACAACTTCGTTCAGCACCCACTTGTGGTTTTCATGGAGAACCCTGCGGAGTGCATCAGCCTGGACATTCTGAACGCCTGGGAGAAGAGTACTGTTACCTTCAGTTCCTTGTGAACAGCCAGTGCCAGAATAACTGGGCCTCTTGAGACAGGGATCTGGATCTTGTTCCCCCTACTTGTTCAGGTAGTACATGGTGGTTGTATTGCCCGTCTGAACAAGCAGGGTGTCGGTGGTGAAAGACAGGTGAAACGCCTTGAGCACTAGATGAACTGCTCGGAGATCGAAGAGGTTGATGTGGTATGTACTCTTCTTTGGAGACCATGAGCCTTGTATCTGCAGGTGACCCATGTGGGCTCCCAATTCGAGCGGAGAGGCATCCGTCACGATGGTCTGTGTTGGAACCTGTTGATGAAATGGCATCCCTTGTATGAGATTGCTTAGAGAACACCACCACTTAAGTGAACTGATGGCATGAAGGGACAGAGTGATTCTGTCTTCCCAGTTTCCCGCCAGCTGCTCCAACTGGGGGTGAGAAAGATGCAGGAGGCCATCGAGCCCAGTTTAACTGATACTAGACTTTTGGTCTCAGTTAAACTTAAGACCAAAATTTAAGTTAAACTGAAACAAAAGTCTAACTTTACTACTCGTAAATGCTCTTTGTGAATACCGATAGCCGTAAAGTTAGACTTTCGTGTCATTTTACCATTGTGAATCGGGCCCGTCGAGTGAAGCTGTAGTCACTGATATCTAAAGCTAATTTTTGAAGAAAAAACCTAAAAAGGCCGAGTTCAATGCTCCAAGGGTCCTGTCAGCAGGAGCCGGAAAAAAGAACTGAGGTAACTGCCTCTGGCTGAGCATGATGGGATTGTGGAGGTCCCAGGAGTCTTAAAGGGACAGTCTCCTTTTTTCTTTCTTTATAATGACAGCCTGTGAATGAATGAATGAATGATTCTTTATTTGTGTGATTAATAAAAAACCAATACAAAAAGGGCGATCAATATAAAAGAAATAATTAAAATAGAATAATATATGTACACATCTTATTCCTAAAACCTCCTTTGGTGTTTTTGTTTTATACATTGGAATTAATAACGGTCCTTTAGGTGCACCAGAGCAAACTTTCAATGGGGGCCAAACTAGGTAGGCCCCTCATCCAGATAATTCCCACGCGCAGCCAAAGTTGACCTGTCCATAAGAGCTATGCGGGCATAGTAAATGAACTTGGCAAAGTTGGCCATATGCTTCACTGTGTCCAGCAAGTATAACTGTTGAACAGCCTCATTTGCCGTCCGCGTGCCCAGTTGAAGGAGAATGGGCCTTAGATGAATTCGGTGTACTGGCAACAAGGCAGGACAGCATAGCAGGATGTGAGCCAGCGATTCTCGCTTATAATAGCAGAGGCGGCACTCCGCAATGGCCGGTCTTACTTTCACTGAAGGATACAGATCTTTTAGGGGGAGCGGATGTAGTCTGGCTACAAGAATCCTATGAAGGGCTTGCCTCCCCACCGGCTGTGTAAGATGTAGTTTAAGGCCATGCGATGTGTGAGGGGAACTTTGGGTCTCATGAAAGCCTCTAGCTGTCAGAGCTTCGATGTCCAATATACGAGAGCATGATCTTACTTGCTTTTTTATTGATGTTTTAATGTTGGTGTACTTAATTGTGTTGGGGTCCCAATTCTCTATGGCTAGTTTCAAAAGTTCTTTGGCTGAAGCAAGGCCAGTTGACCATGGATTGCCAGGTTGTTGAAAAATTTTGTTTATAACGGTCTTCATTGAATTCTCTGGTGCCACAGTTGTTAAATAAAAGTATTTCGCCAGAGTCGCCAGTTCTTCCAAAGATTGTCGGTTGAGATTGAATTCCAGGCGAATTAGAGTGTTCCTAGTGCATGCTGGTAGACAAAATAACTTTTTGTAAGCTGCACAATGGATCTTTCAAGATCCTGCGCAAATTTGCCTGGAAACGCCTGTATCGCATAATTGAGGGAAGGTAATAGTTTTGCCCTCAGGACTCGTTGGATGGCCGTTGTTGTTGGACTTTCTAAGACGGCATGGAGTCTGCAGATGGCATAGGTAACCATTTTTCCTTTCTGCTGGAGCTTATGACGATGGACCTGTGAGCGGCCAGTTTCGCTGATCCAAACCCCAAGATAGTTGTACGATTGTGTACTATTCAATGTTAATGGGCCCAGACTCCATTTCATCCATTTTTTTTCCGGATGGCGTCCAACGATCACTATCTTGGATTTCGTTGGGTTGGCAACCAGCTTGTTTTTAGCGTTGTACTCTGAGAGTGCTGTTAAAGCTTTTTGAAGGCCGATTTTGGTGTGGTCCAAAAGGACCAGGTCGTCAGCATATTGCATCAGCTGGATCTTGATTTTCCCAATCCTGGGAGTCGCTAAAGTGGCTCCGTGCAGAGCGCTACCCAAATCCGCTGTATATAAATTAAAGAGCAGCGGGGCAAGGACACAGCCCTGCTTTAGCCCGTTATCCGTGATGATTTTTTCTGTGGCGGATTCACATGAGAGTTTAACTCTTACCCAAGTTTGCGAATACAGCGATCTAATGGCTTGTAACAGTTTCGGGCAGATGTTCCAACGTGCCAATTTCTTCCATAAGATGTTGCGGTCTACCCCATCGAATGCTGCTGTATAGTCGATGAAACAAGCAAAAAGCGGCTGAGTGCCGTGGGCCATCGTTTGGTGTACTAGGTATGATAGGGCAATGATGTTGTCTAAGGTGGAACCTCCTGATCGGAATCCGGTCTGATAGAAAGGGAGAAGATCTTCCTTGCTGACCCAATCGGCTAGTTCCGTCAGAAGAGTGCTTGCGTAAGCCTTGCCCTCAATGTCCAATAAGACAATCATACGGTAGTTCCTAGGGTCCGTACTTGGCCCTTTTTTGAATATTGGGTGTAGCAATGACCCCCTCCAGGAGTCTGGGACATCCTCCAAAAGCCTACACTCGGCATACAGCTGTACCAGATTCGCAGCCCAGAAGTCGATGTCCTCCTTGAAGAGGGAGCCAGGCAGGCCATTAGGTCCAGGAGCTCCATTATGGCGTATTTTTTTCAAGATGATTTGAAATGCCTTTTTTTCTGGGGGGGTGTAAACGGCCAGAGGTTCCATGAATGACAGCCTGTGGGTACACTGTCCTGCACCCCTTCATCCTTTTCTCACATAACAAAAGGGTTTGTGAAGGATTTTTTTCTGTTATCTTAAAAATTGCCATGCATTAAAGACATGTCTCCTTGGACTTTTTCCCTTTTGCTTCAACAAGATGAAGGACTTTGACCACTGTAGCCTAATCCTATAGGCTGCATAATAACATTCTTAGGTGACTATGCAGGCCTTCCTGAAAAAAGGCAAATTCAGCACTTAAGAAGATATATATTGGAAAAAGGGCTCCGGGGTCCCAGCAGGCGAGCAGGACTATTCAACGCTTATAACTATACATGAAAATCCCCTATGAGACAAGATGCAAATAATTACTTAGTTTCGAAGGGTGTTCTCATAGATGGGTTTGTTTTAACTACCGAGCAATACAGGGTTTAGTTTAGGTACAAACAGAAGGCACACAGACAAGACTGGGTAGATTTTGTGGACAGTGCTATTAAGGCTCTGGAAGGATGGCTTCATGGAAGTAATGTGCATGGCTATGAGGGACCGTACAATTAATTGATGAGGGAGCACATTCTTAATAACTGTCAAAATCAGCAACTGCACCAGTACCTGGTAGACTCTGATCTGACCTCGCCCAAAGAAATGGGAAAGAAGGCAAACAGATAAGTCCGCACTAGGGTGAAGCAGAAATCTCATGATGGTGGTGACCAGATGAAGCAAGATTCGTCTAAGGCTCAAGAGAAGGGTGGGAAGAAAGTTAAAGACAAGCAAGAATCTTCACAAGGTCCCCAAAAGTCTTCCTCTGGGGGTGTATCCCAAACCACTTCCTCCTCCAACAAGAAACCTTGGTGTTATTTCTGTAAAGAAAAAGGCCATAGGGCAAAAGATGCCTATTGCTCCAAGGCTAACAATAATGAGACTACTATTACTGCTCCTAAAACAACTAGCACCAGTACAAGTAGTAGTAGTGCCCCGAGGAATTAGTAGGGTTAACCTTGGGTTCTCCAGTAGGTTCTGGCCTAGTCAGGACACCCACTCAGGCTGCACTAGTCTGTGATGGTGGCATGGAACTTGTCACTTTACTTGTAAGTCCCTCTAACTTGGGGAAGTACATACAACAGCCACTTATCAATGGCCATGAAGCTGTAGCTTACAGGGATCACTGTCACTATGGTGACAGAGAAACTTGTGTCCCCTGAACAGATCCTACTTGGACAAGTGTACCAAGTGACCAATGCTAGCAATGTCAGGACTGATCATTCATTGGCAGTTGTTAACCTTAGCTGGGGAGGCGTAACTGGTCCTAAAAGAGTTGTGGTTTCCCCAGACCTACCTGTGGACGGTATGCTGAGCAATGACTTAGAAACTTCAGCCTGGTCTGAAGCGGAGTTCAGGACACATGCAGAGAGGATTGGTATTTCAGCCAGTGCCTTTGCAGTCACTAGGGCTCAGACCAAGAGACTAGGCACAGAAGGAGCCCTGGATCATGAAAACAGGGAGCAACCAGCTCCCAAGAGAAGGAGCAGGAAGGATAATGATTTGTCCTCCTACCAGACTTCCATTAAGGATCAGTCTCCTGAGGGAGATGGCCTCAGCCCCTGTGAAGGCACTGTCCTAGAGGAACTTTGGGCCTCTAGGACACGGCAAAGTTCTTGGGGGCAGGGGGCCCTTTCAGGTCAGACATGAGTCTGGAGCCAAAAACCTGCCCCTCACTTTAACAACTCAGACATAAAACTGCTGCTGAGGAGGCAGGGAATGTCAGTGAGTCCCATAGGATCTATTGGGAAAAAGGGCCCCGATTTTCTGAGTGTACAGACCCAAAGCCTGATGCCACCAGGAGGTTAGTCATACCTCAGAAATTCAGGGGGTTTCTATTGACCCTGGCACATGACATTCTCCTTGCAGGACATCTTGGGGAAAGCAAGACTTGAGACAGGCTTGTCTCTCACTTTCACTGGCCTCACACGTCTGAAGATACCAAGGAGTTTTGCCGTTCCTGTGTCACTTTCCATGTCAGTGGTAAGTCAGATGGCACTACAGAGGTCCCCTTAATTCTACTCCCAGTAGTTGGGGTTCCCTTTGAGAGGGTAGGGTAGACATTGTAGGTCTCTTAAGCCCTCCAACAGCATCTGGAGACATAGTTACATACTAGTGGTGGTGGACCATGCCACTAGGTATCCAGGGGCTATACCCCTTAGGACCTCTACTGCTCCTGTGGTGGCTATGGCCCTCCTGGGAGTTTTTTTCCAGAGTTGCGTTTCCTAAGGAGGTCTTGTCAGACAGAGGTATTAACTTCATGTCTAGATACATCACTGATGCGTAGAAGGAGTGTGGTATAAACTACAAGTTTAACACATTCTATCATCCACTGTGAATTGGGCTTGTTGAAAGGTTCAACAACACCCTAAAGGGTATGATTATGGGACTCCCAGAGAAGCTGAGGCAAAAATGGGATGTCTTACTGCCCTGCCTTCTCTTTGCCTATAGAGAGGTTTCTCAGAAGGGGGTGGGTTATAGCTCATTTGAACTTCTGTTTGGACATCCAGTTAGGGGTCCATTGTGTCTGGTTAAGGAGGGATGGGAGCAACCTCTTAAACATGACATAGTAGATTATGTATGTGGCCTCCATTCTTGTATGGCTGAATACATAAAGAAGGCCAGCAAAAACCTTGAAGCCAGCCAGGAGCTTCAGATAGCTTGGCATGATAAAAAAGGTTGCACTGACATTTTACCAGCCAGGACAGAAAGTGTGGGTGTTGGAGTTTGTGGCTCCAGCAGCTCTCCAGGACAAGTGGAGTGGCAATCACACTATCCTTGAGAAAAAAGTTAGGTCATATACTTGGTTGACCTAGGCACTCCCAGAGGTCCCCATAGGGTACTTCATACGAACAGCCCAAACCCTTTTATCGACAGGACTGACATGAGCTTGCTCATGGCCACTGATGAGGGACAGGAGGAAAAGAGTAACCCTCTCCCTGATCACCTCTCTCAGGACCTTGTTGAGGGACCAGTGGAAGGAGTAGTCTTGGCAGACAGCCTCACTGGTCAACAGCAAGCTGATTGTAGACAGGTTCTCAGTTAGTTTTCTGGACTCTTCTCTCTGAATCCTAGTCAACCCACCTGGTACCCATGAAGTGGACATAGGTGACAGTCTGCCTGTGAAAAGTAAAATCTACAGACAACCTGACCATGTCAGAGATTGGATCAGGACAGAGGTCCAAAACAAGCTAGATTGGGGAGTCATTGAGCCTTCAAATAGCCCATGGGCTAGTCCTGTAGTCCTTGTCCCAAAACCTCACTCCCAGAATGGTAAGAGAGAGATGAGGTTCTGTGCGAATTACATGGGACTCAATGTAGTCACTAGGACTGATGCCCATCCAATTCCAAGAGCAGACGAGCTGATTGATTCTCTTGCTTCTGCCAAGTATCTCAGTATACTTGACCTGACTGCTGGTAACTGGCAAATCAGAATCTCTGAGGATGCCAAGCCAAAAACTGCATTCTCAACCCGAAGTGGGCATTATCAATTTGTTGTAATGCCTTTAGATTTGAAGAATGCACCTGTCACATTTCAGAGGCTGGTGAACAATGTCCTAACAGGTTCTGGAATCCTACAGCATATCTAGATTATATAGCTGTCTTTAGCTCCGCCTGGGAGAATCACCTGGTCCACCTCAGAAATTTTCTTGAGGCCCTGTAGAAGCCAGAACTCACTATCAAAGCTACAAAGTGCCAGATAGGGCAGAGTAAGGTTGTGTACTTGGGCCACCTTGTAGGTGGAGGCCAAGTTCAGCCATTGGAGAGCATAATCCAGACCATCATGGAAGAGATTGCTCCCACTACCCAGACTCAGGTCAGAGCTTTCTTGGGCCTGACTGAGAACTACAAGAGGTTTGTTAAGGGCTATGGATCCATAGTAATGCCCTTTTATGATCTCACCTCCAAAAGAATGCCTAAGAAAGTTCAGTGGACAGTTAGCTGTCAAAAGGCATTTGATGACCTGAAGCAGGCCATTTGCACTGCTCCCATTCTGCAAAGTCCTGATTACTCCAAACCCTTCATTGTCCAAACAGATGCTTCTGAGATAGGGGCAGGTGCAGGTGCAGTGTTGTCACACATTAATGCAGATGGGCAGGATCAACCAGTAGCTTTCATGAGCAGAAGGTTGACCCCAGGGAGAAACGTTGGTCAGCTATTGAGAGGGAGGCCTTTGCTGTGGTCTGGGGCTTGAAGAAGGCCATACCTGTTCGGCACTCACTTTATTGACAGACCATAAGCCCCTCTTATGGCTTAAACAAATGAAGGGTGAAAATCCCAAACTTTTGAGGTAGTCCATTTCCCTACAGGGGATGGACTTTTCTGTGGAACATAGACCTGGGAGTAACCATGCCAACACAGATGGACTCTCCAGATATTTTCACTTGTAAATGAAGACTCAACTGGGAAAGGTTAGTCTCATCTCCTTTCATTTGGGGTAGGGGGTTGTGTAGGAAAGTAGGATCTGCTTTCTTGGTTACCCCCACTTTTCGCTTGGTGTCAGTATGTTTTGGACCTAGTCTGACTGAGATCCTGCTAATCAGGACCCCAGTCACTGTGCTTCCTCCCTTAATTGACCATGGTAAGTACTACTGTATCCACAATTGGCTTCTGGTGTACCCTTGTAAGTCCCTAGTATATGGTACTAAGGTAATCAGGGCTTAGGTACACCAGGGGTCTCCCATGGGCTGCAGCATGTATTGTGCCACCCACGGGAGGCCAATTAAAATGTGACTACAGGCCTGCCATTGCAGCCTGCATGAGTGGATGCTTGCACCTCTCACAACACATATAAGTTTCCTTATATCTAAGGTCACTGCACTTTAAAACTATAAGTCACCCCTATGGCAGGCTCTTCAGTCCTGAGACCAGGGTGCTTGGTTATATGTGTGAGGGTACCCCTGCATGAGCAGGACACCCCTACAAACCCCAGAATCGATTCTCTAAGCTTTGTAAGTGCAGTCAGTAATTGTGATACATATAGTGGACATCAAGTCATTATGAGATGTCTAATTATATAGTGGCTGCACCAAACACAGTCATGTTTGCGATCAAACGTATTGGAGTCATACCCCAATAGCGATTCCAATGTTGGAAGTATGATCCCATGTACCGGGGGGCTCCCTGAGGGTACCCCCCACCAACTCCCGGTAACAGCCTTTCAGGGTCTGACAGCCAGCTAGTGCTGCTGCTGCAGCTCACAGACTCAATTCCGCCCTCCTGCTGCTGAGCCATGTTCAAGCAGAGGAATGTAGAAAAACAGGTTTCCTGTCACAGGGAGATGTGACCACCTCCCAGACAGGACTTAGTGTACTGGGCTGGGGTGGGGGTACCTGCCAGTGCCACCAGACTGCTTTGAAGGGCTTATTTGGTGCCCTTCTGGCATACTTCAGTTTGAGCTAGTTCAGAGAGCCCTTGGCTCCTGCTCTGGTGCAAAACTGGACAAAGGACATGGGAGTATCCTACCCTCTGTCCAGCCCCTTCTCTGGGAGGGAACCCTGAGTAGTCCCAACCCTTTCCTTAGTGTATTTAAGGGTTTACCTGTGGGTGGGTCCTCAGCTTCATCGTGGACAAGATCAAAACCATGTCATGATTCAACCGCCTGGGCACTTGGCATTCGCCTAGAACCGAGACTGCATCAAGGAAGACTCCTGCTGCTCCTGGTCTCGCTTTTCTGAGAGTCTTCTTCGTCATCTGTGCTTAGGCTTCTTCCAGGATCTTCACCAGACCTGTGGGCACCAAGGACACCCAAAGTAATTTCCCCTGGATGGAAGGAGTCACTTTCCTGCATCTGCAGGGTCGCATCCAAGCTGACCTGACTGCTATCCTGACGTACCACAGACTTCACAAGGCCCATCAACACAGGTGGTAATTCTGCAACTCCGTCGAGTCCCAAGCAGTCCTCTCTGCAAATTTGACACCAGTATCCCTCGCAGGAGCCGATGAGACCAACACCTTGTGCACTGTGTCGCCTTGCCATTGCCACGGCTTGTCGGCTCTGTAATCCAGAGATCTTCGGGCTACAAGAAGCTCCAGCATCTCTTCCTGCCAAGTACAGTGTCCTCACCGTATCCTCTGCACCATGGGCCTTCCTTCTTGGTGAGCTGCTTGAGGCCTTCTTTCGACTCCTGTGCCTTCGGCCTGTGGGTCCTCCTGACGGTCTTCTACTACTCGAGTGGGCTTCCCTGCTTACTTGGGGTGTGCTCTGAATCTCCAGCTGGTAATGAGTCAATTGGACCTTGCTGGTTCCAACTTTGCTCCTTTCCCGTTCTCCACGCCAGTTGCAGCTACCAAGGCTTGTTGGTGCTCCCGCCGGACACCAACCCCCTGGCCACCAACATCCGACATGGGACAGCTGGTGAACAGCTCCTGGGCTTCTTCAGCATTGCCTGGTCCTCAAAGCTGCAGCAACAAGGTCACCGTCGACTCTCCAGAAGATCACGACATTGGTGGGCATTGTGTCTCCGTGCCTCCTGGTCACATCCGAGTGGCATAGACTTTGTCCTCTCTGTTTGCAGGTTCTCCATTTCTTGAAACCACCCTTGGATTCCATCAGACTTTTTCATCTTCTTCTACAGAGGCACTTTTCTCTAAGTCTTCCAGTGTTGTCTACGGAGATTTCCGATGTCTCTTCACCCCTATGCACCATGCTACCCTGGATAGGTAACCTGGTCTCAAGGGCATCCACGGGTGGGGTGGCTCTCCAGTCTTCTGTCTTCCAAAGGAATTCTTTGGGGTCCTCTAGGAAGGGTCCCTCTTGAAAACTGCAACTGCGACTTCCACGTTGACTAACATTGGACACGCAGCTGTGTTTCCACTCTGCGCACAGCCTGCTTAAGGTTCCTGGGCAGTTACTTTGGGTGGGTCATTGTGTCCTCAGCTCAATGGAGTCTCCTGGTCCAAGTCCCGATCCTAGTTGCAGTTTGCATCCCTCTTCTTTAGTATATGGTTTGGTCTCCCCCTGGAAACCACTGTATTTTCATGCTTTGTTACCTTATTGCATTTTAAATATTGTGTGTATTGTGTTTATATCTCCGGGTAGGAGATCTACTAATGTGTTAGTGAGTGTTGTGTAATAAATATAACTATTTTTATATATACACTGAGTGGTTCTTTTTCGTTTAACCTACACCATAATATTTAAACTGGTAAAGCAACCTGCTTAACACTCCTCCTGGATAAGCCTCAAGGCTGCTCTCCACAGCTACCAATTAGAGAGCATTCTACAGTTATCTCAGACCTCTAAAATCACCATAAGGGTTGCCAGGATTAGTGCAAGGTGCATCACTTAAATAAGTGTGCACCATATACTGTACATATATTATGTTTTACACTGACATCGCATCCGCCGATATTAACAATTTTAAGAGCTGAAAAGAGGGCGGGTAACAATTAAAAGGGCTAGAGCATGGGAACACCTTGTGGATTGCTTGTTGACCCCGAATGATGACACAGCTACTTCAAGTAGCTCCATGATTTCTCAGGAGGATCTGGAGGGTGGTAATAGCTGACCTTGCATGGATTGTTTTGGGCGAGATTTGGAACTGCTGTGGTGAGCATTGAAGTTGTTGGTCATTGTGGCACACTACAAATGACAGCTTGGCAAGGGGTAACTGTAGGTGGGGGAGTTAGTTGTTGTTTGCTAGTTAGAAACTGTAGTGGACTAATGATATGTTTGAATATGTTTTGGGCTGAGACTGCACTTGCATGCTTGTCATTTTTAACCAATTTATTATATGTATTTGCTTGCTTGTCATTTTTTAATCTATTTACTTGTAATGTATCCTGGCAGCTACTGCTTTATGTTTTAAATTGAAAACAATAAAACTGTGTTTAAAATCCATTGCGGAACAGCAAAAATAGAACCAAAATACCACTGATCAGGAATAACACAAGTGGTATGCCTCCAAAAACACTTGAAAATCTGGAAAGAATGAAGGATGGAATCACTCTAAAAATGGGCAGAAACATGCTGACAAAATGAGACCCAACTATTTTAAAGAAATGTTCCACACCAGTGATGTTAGAAGCATTTAATATGCTTTGTACAAGTTTGCCAAAATGGCGAGGAAATGTTGTGCTTAGTAGCGATTATATCCCAGAGGACGACTTTGCTACTTGAAAGTCAAATGTTTCCTGGGCAGATGTAAGCGCCACGAACTTCTTAAACAATAAGGCTTTTAGTCTGCTCAATTTGTTAAAGTTAACATTCAAGGCTGAAATAGAAATGTACAAGCTAACCCCTGTAACTCATTTTCACCCATAATATTGAGTTTCTTCTCTCTTTGATTATGAATTTGTGAATACAGTTGCTTGCCAAATGTCTATATGATTTTTAGTCTGCTACCTAATATATTAATTACATTTTAAACACTGTTAGTTTTCTGACTATTGTTGACAACTCTCAAAATTACACAACATCTTGGCAAGAACATATCCATCATATATTTGACGGATATTATTAGTGCCATAGATTACTCATTATATGGACATCCTTCCCACACAATGACCCATTTTAAATAGAGATACAGATCTGTTGTTTCCAAAAGAACTCTTCTCTTACCTGCAGGTACCTGTATTGCTGAGTTAGAGTTGCGACAGCCATAGAAGAAACTGGTGACAAATCACCAATAACAGCAGCCAGGATGCCTTTGGAATCACATCTGTAATTAGGAACCAGTGCATTATACCCCGTTAATAAAACCAAAGTTTCCTTTATTGATTCCGCCTCCATGTTCGTCGATCGGTGGAGCAAATAGCCCAGGGTAATATTGGGTAAAAGTTTAGGGTTTTTGTTGATCTCCTCAATGGCATACAGGAAGGCAAAAAAATGGCGGAAATATTGAACAGAGTATCTGCAATAAAAGGGAAATCAGTGTGAGGTGTGTCACCATGCAGTAAAATAGCCTGAGTGCATTTGTACACTATGAGGATATTACTGGTATTTGTAAAGTTACACCAATGAACAATTGGCAACCTTCATTGTTGTCTAAGTAGGAAAAATGATTGTTGCCTTGTTTTTATTTTTTAACAACTCTTTTTATTGACATTTTGAATATAACATTAGTATTGGAACATAGAACTGTCATGCATCGTGCAACAGTCATAATCACCATCCCCAATCCTCCCCAGCTCCCTCTATTCTCCCTCCCCAACATTGAATATTCTCATATTGGCCTCGGAATGTGGCCTCACAACAACAGGCTGATCAATGTCAGTACAGATGTGGTCACTATAGATATTAGAGTCTTTTCAAATTTTGCCCACTTCTGGGTACACCCCTTTCCTTCACAGGTAACCTTTTCTGCCAACATACATCAGTCCATGTCACATTTCCAGGCCTCCAGCCCTAGGCTTGACTCCCCATGCCTTTGCTATGTTCTACTTTGCCACTGCCAGGCCCAATTGCGATTCGCCAGATTCTGTCCCTCCCCATACACTCAACACACACTATTTGGCGGAGACATACATATACCCCCCTCACCTCCCTCATGCAATTCACCACGTCAGACCAAAATTCTTCTATTACCAGGCATTCCCTGTGGAATGCCTGGTATAGAATGTGGAAATAGGTACCTGTCTGTCCCACGTAGACAGTGGGCATCTCTGGCCCTCCCCATCTTTACCATGTTTTGTGGGCATAGTATGAGCAATGTAGGATTTTCAGTTGGACCAATCTGAACCATGTGTGTATGGCTACCTCTCTAGGGGAAGGATGGGATTCCTCCCATTTACTGTCTTTCAACCCTTTTAGCTCTTGTTCCCATTGTTCTCTGACTCGCTTCAAGACGTCTGGGGTGTGGTTTAATAATTTTTTATAAGTCAATGATGAAGCCTATTCTCTAGTGGGGAGGATTCCGGCAGATCATTCCCCTTGGGTAACACCGCCCTAAGCGCATGTCGGAGTTCCATGTATCTGTACATTTCTGTGGGCGCCAGTTGGTATTCCCGCTGCATGCAGACCAGGGGATAATATCACCCCGCAACCAAACACCTCCCACCCTAGAGATTCCTATGAGGTCCCATTTATCAAATCCTGGCATATTTCGTAGGGTAAAGAGAATTTTCGTGTCCCATAGCGGGGTTGCCTGAATGATCACGTTCCTCCATCCCAAGGAGGACAGGGCAGTCCATCAGAGGTGCACCAAAGTCCGCGTGGTGCCTGGATCGTCGCCTCGTTTGCCCTTTCCATATAGGGCCGGTAGGTATACCTGCGGACGTAGCACAAATCTGTCCATGCGGAGCACCGGCTCCAGCTGCAGGAGGAATACCCAGTTGTTTAATGGTAGTCAGCTGCGCCACCCAGTAGTATTTCTGGACATCTGGCAACGCGATACCCCCATCGAACCATCCCTTTGTGAGCTTATATAATGCATGCGCATCAGACCTCCTTCCTACAGCAGTGCTTGGACCTCCCTCTCAATTGCCCTGAAGTGGGATGTTTTGGAGGGCATATAGAAAGCGGGGTAATGACATCATTTTAAATAATGCCGCTCTCCCTAGAAGCGAGAGTGGTAGAGACCTCCAGTGCTGCTCGTTGTGTCTTAGCCCCGCAACAATGGGGCCAAGTAATTCTGGAAGAAGAGGTTAGTATCTGGCGTGATATAGATACCCAAATGTCGGAAGCCCGTGTTCGCCACCATCACCGGGCAATCAGGTGGTAGCCGTGGCATCAAACCCTTAAGGAGATACAGCATGGACATGTGCCAATTAATGGTGTAGCCAGAATATTTACTGAAGATCCTGATGATCTGCATTATTCTATTTAGGCTGAACTCCAGGTCTCATAGAGCTACATAGAGCAGAGCATCATCTGCATAGACTCTGTCTTCGTACTGTTCCTCCCATTGCAGAACTCTGATCAACGGGTCTTGGTGGCTCCACGCTGCCAAGGGCTCCAATGCCAGGGCAGAAATCAGCGGGGATAGAGGGCAGCCCTGCCTGGTACCTCCGCAGAGGTTGAATTGTCTGGGTCATCCACCATTAACTTTGACCTGTGCCAGTGTCCCCGAATATAGGAGTCGTATCCATTGCATGTACTGTGGCCAAAGCCCAGTTTGGCCAGCACCTCAAAAATATATTCCCATTCCACTGTATTGAAGGCCATTTTGGCATCTAGTGACAGGAGCAGGGCCTGTTCTTGTAGTTTGGCCGTTAGTCGCAATACACTGTGGACGCGTCAGAGGTTGACGGTTGTATTCCAGTAGGGCATAAATCCTGATTGACCTGGGTGGATCAGCAATTGGATCAGTGTAACCAGCCACATGGCTAACACCTTAGCTAATATTTTAACCTCCGCATTTAAGAGCAAGATCGGCTTGTACGAGGTGCGGTCTTCAGGGGGCTTCCCTTCTTTATGAATGACCACTATGATGGCTAGCCTCTGGTCTCACCATAAAGTCCACAGCTGTTTACTTACTTTATGCATGTTTAGGAGGTGAGGGGCCAGCTTGGAATCCATCATTTTATAGAATTCGGTTTGAATTCCGTTTGGTCCCATGGCCTTATCGGGGCGCAGTTCTCAGATAGCCCATGTCAGAGCCTCCTCTGTAACGTTTCACTCCAAATATTCCTGGTCCGTCCCCGAGAGACATGACAGCTTTATGTCTCATAAAAACACTCTCGCATCCTCGGCTGTCTTGTGTACAGCGGAGAGTATAGTCGCGCGCATTAGTTTGCGAATGCTTCCGCTATGCTCTTTCCCTTGCTAGTCCTCCCTAGCCCGTTTTGACTTCCAGTAGCCAGCACCTGGATTGTTCTATTTTGACAAGCCATGCTAACAGCTTGCTTGTTTTATTTCCTACCTCATAGAGACAGTGCTGGGTGGCCCTGTGGAACAACCTGGCAGTGTCTGTCATCAGGTCTCTATATTCTCTTTGCTTCGAGGTCAAGGTGTAACTCGCCTCTGGCCCGTCTGCTATCTTTAGGAGGCGCTCTTGGGGCAAGATTTCTTGTTCTAACTCTTCCATCTTGGCCCTCTTGTCTTATTTAAACCAAGATGAGGGAAATTGCCTCACCTCTGACCACAGTTTTGTAGGCTTCCCAGAGAGCATGTGCCGAGTCAAACGAGGACAGGTTTTCAGTAAAGGATTGTTCTGTTGTGTTCTTCAAGCCCTCCCAGATTGTGTACTGTTTCAAGTACCATGGATTCAATGGACAGGTCTCCCCATCGTGGCTATGGCTTGAGCCGAGCACTGCCCACAGCGGGGAGTGGTCTGATATTCCCCTCGCTAGATGGTGAATCTCTGAGTAGAATGGTAGCTGTAATAAGGTAGTCTATGCGTGAGAGGCTCCCATGGGCGCCTGAGTGGAAAGTGCATTGTTTTACCTGAGGGTGTGTGCTCACCAGACATCCACAAGCCCAAGGGCTGCTAGGAAGTCTGAAAGTGGGCTCTGGGTCGCTCCCATGTGTCTGGAGGGGCAGTGGTCTAGTTCCTCGATGAATGTTAAGTTAAGAAGCACTCCCTCCAGCAGCTGAAGCAACAGGGTGCACAGGTCAGGGAATGTGGAGACCTCAGGCATGGTGGGACGTATACTGAGCAAATAATAAGTGTCAGACCCTCCCATTTCCCCAATATTGCCACAAATCTCCCTTGCGGGTCCATCCAGTACCCCTGAATGGCCAGTGGGAGCAATTGTTTCAATGAAACACTTACCACTCTAGTGCCTGACGTATAGCCTGCATGAGCACCATCTTGTAGACTCATATATCCAGAGCTCGGTAAGTGTTTCCCATCATGTTGATATCTCTTGATTTTATCTCCAAGCCTGTTGAAATTCAAAGACATTATCCTCACGGAGGCCTCTTACGCAATTGCATCGGTATAACCCCATGGGTGTGAGCTCCCAAAGGCCCAGAGGAAGTCCCTTTGAATCTTAGGGGATGGGTGGGTCGGTGGTGACGACTGTGTACCTCAGTGTGCATTGACAGTGCATTCAGATCAATGAAAAAAAAACACACAAACAACCACATATCCCAGAATGGCAGACATCCAACTGACCACCCCCTCCCCAACTTTGCAGAGCACCTGTCGCTCAACAAAAATCTAAAAGTAGAGTATACAGTTTTGATGGTAGCCCCAGGTCTCATCCAGTGTTGTCCAATCCATTGCTCTGAAGTTTACTCAGTATGGTGCTCTGCAAGGTTGGTTTTGTTGGTGACCTTAATGGCCACCTTTCAATATCTGTTTCAATGCCCCGATCTGGACTTGTCTTGTCAGACCTCCATTGACTGGAGCAATGTCGGTTTCTTTCTCCCCCGCCAATCGCCATCCTTCAAGCCAATCCTATTGCTCTTCTGGAGTTCCAAAGTACCAAGTTTTCCCTTCCACCACAACTTGCAGTTTGGCTGGGAACATCATTAAATACTGGAGCTCTTGGGTTAATAATCTCTTCACTTCCTCAAAGCTGCGACGTAGTCTTTTAACCTTGAGAGTAAAATCTGGGTAGAAGTTGATAGTTGCGTTGTGGTGTTTGAGCAGGGTGGCACGGTGCGTATCCTGGAGGATCACATCTCGGTCCCTATAATTAAAAATGAGAGCAATGATGGTGCATGGCACCACGCCCAGAGTTGGCAGGGTGCCTGGGACCCTGTGTGCGCGCTCAATGGAGAAAGATTTTGACAGACCCTTTGGCCTGAGAGCATTTAGGATTAGGTCTTCCAAATAGAGGTTTGCACTTGGGTCTTCTGCTCTCCCTGGGACTCCCATTACCCGGATATTGTTTCTTTCGGTGCGGCCCTTATAGTCCTCCAGCCTCGCTTCCATCACCTCAGCGATTGCTCGGTGTTCGTCAACATGCTTTTTTAGGTTTTTAGTGTCTGCCTTAAGAGTTGTGATTGACTATTTTGCTTCATTTACAGTGTCTCCAATGTTGCAGAGGTCTGCCCTGAGCGGTGTGACCTCCATACTAAACCAGTCTGTCTTTAGTTCCAGGGAGCCCTTGACCACTTGTATGGCCTCCATGATGTCTTTGAGGGTCTGATGGTCTTGGGGCAGAATTGTTTTGGACTGTGTTGCCTCTCCAGGTGGCGCCTCCCCAGCAGGTTCTTTGGGAAGAGTGCATTTGTCTAGTTTTGCTTGCTGAGAGGCTCGTGCACCCATGTTTCCTGTTATTGCCCCTAACGCCTGTCATTGACAGGAGCAGGTCCTCGTGCCAGCTCCCTCTGCTATGGTCCTCCTGTTCAACTTGCCTACAGTCCGTTACTGTAGGAAAGTAGGATATATGCTTTCATGGTTACCCCCACTTTTTGCTTGGTGTCAGTGTGTTTTCGACCAAGTCGGACTGGGATCCTGCTAATCAGGACCCCAGTCTCTGTGCTTTCTCCGTAAATAAAACATGGTAAGTACTTTTGAACATCCACAATTGGCTACTGGTGTACCCTTGTAAGTCCCTAGTATATGGTACTAAGGTACCCAGGGCATAGGTACACCAGGGATCTCCCATGGGCTGCAGCATGTACTGTGCCACCCATGGGGGTCCATGTAACCTGCAACTGCAGGCCTGCCATTGCAGCCTGTGTGAGTTGATGCTAGCACCTCTCACAACAGATAAAAAAATTCTTATATCTGAGATCACTGCACTTAAAACCTATAAGTCATCACTATGGCAGACTCTTCAGTTCAGAGGGCAGTATGCCTGGTTACAAGTGTGAGGGTGCCCCTGCATGAGAGGGACACCCCTACAAACCCCAGAGTCGATTCTTCAGGCTTTGTAAGTGAGACATTTTGATACATATAGTGGACATCAGTCATTACAAGATGTCTAACTATATAGTGGCTACACCGAACCCTGTCATGTTTGGTATCAAACATGTTGGAATGGTACCCCAACACTCATTCCAGTGTTGGGAGTATGATCCCATGTACTGAGGGGCTTCTTGGGGCACCCCCCCCTGTACTCCCAGTAACAGCCTTTTAGGGTCTGACAGCAAGCTAGTGCTGCTGCCAACCACAGACTCGATTCTGCCCGCCTGCTGCTGAGCCAAGCTCAAGTAGGCGAAGGTAGAACAATAGGTTTCCTGTCACTGGGAGGTGTGACCACCTCCCAGAGAGGACTTAGTGAATTGGGCTGGGGTGGGGGTGCTTGCCGGCGCCACCAGACTGCTTTGAAGGACACATTTGGTGACCTCCTTTCATACTCTAGTTTGAGCCAGTTCAGGGAGCCCTTAGTTCCAGCTCTGGCATCAAACTGCACAAAGGACATGAGAGTATCCTCCCCTCTGTCCAGCTCCTTCTCTGGTAGGGAACCCAGAGTCGTCCAAACCCTTTCCTTAGGGTATAGAAGGGCTTACCTGTGGGAGGGTCCTCAGATTCATCATGGGACAAGCCTCAACCCTGAAACAACGATCGTCTTGACACTTTGACTTTGTTGGACTGGCCTGGAACTGAAACTCCTGCTGCTCCTGGTCTCGCTGTTCTGCAAGTCCTCTTCATCATCTGTGTCTGTGCTTCTGCCATGTTCTTTAACAGATCTGTGAGCATCAAGGACACCCAAAGAAATCTCCCTTGGAGTGAAGGAGTCACTCCCCTGCATCTGCACGCACCGGAACCAAGCTGACCGGTATGCTGCTCCTGTCCTCCTATGGACTTCCCGAGGCCCAGTAACACAGGTGGAGTTTCTGCAACTCTCACGAGGCCTGAGCTGTCCTCTCTGCAATTATGAGGCCAGTATCCCTTCCAAACCGTTGGGACCAAACTCCTGTGCAGAGCGTTGACTTGCCGTTGCCAAGGCGTGTTAGCTCTGCATTCCAGAGATCTTTGGGCTACAAGAAGCTCCAGCCTCCAGCATCTCTTCCCTCCAAGACCATCCTCTGCACCGTGAGTCATCGTCTTGGGTGAGCTGCTCGAGGTCCTCTTGAAACTCCTTTGGCTTCGGCCTATAGGTCCTACTGAGGGTCTTCTACTGCTTCTTCCGTGGGCCCCCCTGCTTGCTTGGGGCCTGCTCTGCCTCTGCTGCTGTTGGTGGGTCCCTTGGACTTTGCTGGTCCCAATGTTGCTCCTTCTTCGCTTTCCAATCCAGTTGCAGCTACCAAGGCTTGTTGGTGCTCCCACCGGGCGCCGAACCTCTAGTCACCGAAATCCAACGTGGGAGAGCTCATGCACGGCTCCTGGGCTTCTTCAGTGTTGCCTGGTCCTCACAGCTGTAGCAAAAAGATCACTGTCGACTCTTTAGAACCGCATAACATCGGTGGGCATTGTGTCTCTGTGCCCCCGGTCACCTCTGAGTGGCATAGACTCTGTCCTCTCTGCTTGCAGGTGCTTCACTTCTCGAATCCACAGTTGGGTTCTACCGTACTCCTTCACTGTCTTCTCCAGAGGCATCTTCTTCTACGTCTTTCAGTGACGTCTACGGAGGTGTCTGACATTTCTTCACCCCTATGCACCTGGTTTCCCTGGTGTAGGTAACCTGGTTCCCGGGGCATCCACGGGTGGGGTGGCTCTCCAACCTTCCGTCCTCCAAGGGAATTCTTCGAGGTCTTCTGGGAAGGGTCCTTCTTCTTGAAAACTGCAACTGCGACTTCCCCGTTGACTTTCATTGGCACTCGGTTGTTTCCACACTGCAAGCAGCCTCCGTGGGGTTCCTGGGTACTTCTCTTGGGTGGGTCCTTGTGTCTCCAGCTCCTCTGAGTCTCCTGGTCCAAATCCCATTCCTAGTTGCAGTCACATCCCTCTTTTTAGGTCGAGCAACAGCGCGCATGCGCTGTCTGCAAGACCTGCTATATTCAAAAAACCACTTTATTTCCACCTGCTGCTTACCATTCATTGATCACTGTGTCACTTTTCTGACTCCTAACTGGTTCCAATAGGCAACACATTACTTCCATTGAAGGCTAAGGAGCACCGGTCAAGTACAGTTTCATTACGCCTTCACTGTTCATCTGTTCCTTGGGGGAACTCTTTTTCTTCTGATGCCCTTCACCCCAGATCGGAACCATTGGAACATGTGTTTTTTTTCATTATTACAATCGCATCCGTTGCGTGAACGCACCAGCGCATAATCACCTCCTGGATCACAGCTTTTTTATTCATGTTCCTTCCTGTGCATTTTTTTGTATGCTTTGCATACCCGATCGGTCTTGGTGACTGCACCACATTCCTTTGCCCACTGGGTGCCGGTGCGATCCTTCTTATGATATTTTTATTCTAAAACAAAAGTTATGTGAGCGCACAAACCCTCACCAAGGAACAAACCTCTTATCTGACCTATTTCATTTCAACAATGGTAATCACTCAAAAAACGACATTTCCCTATAAATGAAGTCTCATCACATGTAATTTTTCTTTTAATTTATTTTATATCAAAACACTTTTGCTTATTCTTTTTTTTGTTTTTTTGAATAATTCTTTTATTTTAGTGCTCAAAATTCATGAAAAACATGTACAAATATTCACAAATTCACATAATTGTTTATATTACAAAATATTTAAAAAACAGATCTTTCAGTTGTGATGACCCCCACAGAACCATCATACCTCCATTCTCACCTCTCATGCTCTACAATCATACTACCAAACATACCACATATAGAAAAAGTGTGACAATAAAAAACACAGCTACTAACGGAATCCTATTAATTGTTACTTTCTGACATGATTTGAAGTATCGACTTTAACATTCAAAAAATTGATTCATTGGTTCTAATTGAATCTTGTTTCATCTGTATCTTAGATAGGATTCCCAGATGTGTTAAAGATGGTCTACGCACGTTTCGGTGAATAACAATTTATATCACCTTCTTCAGGAGCAAATAAACATACATTTCTTTAAATCTGTATAGTGGCCTGGGGGTTATCTGTAAATACAATAATAATTTGTATCAGACAAAACGGGAAATGTCATATTCTGCTTTAATTTCAGAAATTATTTGTTACTAACATAGTCATGCTCTTCTTATGACCAGCCCTTAAGAAAATTGGTATAGATACGTCATCTACTTACTCCTGACAAACATCCACCAGTGCTCAAAAACAGAAAAAGAAATAGAAAATAATGTGAAATTTTAATTTTAAATACTATAATAGCCCAATATGAGTTTCTTGTGCCTAAAAGACAGAAAAGTATTTAGAAAAAAAGGGTCTTGTGAATGTGCATTACAAGTATAAGTGAATCATTGATGGCAATTGCTCTCAAAAAATCATATTTGTAGTCTGAAACAGATTATGATTTAGGTTAGCCTACAGAGTACGAAGAAGGAGAAGGCCATGCCCTACTTGTTAACAATGATAATAAAAAGGAATCCCATAGCGTTATGCTAAGGGAGATCAAGTAAATAGGTAATGGCCGATAATGCACAAGTTACTAACTTGTGTAACGATATATCTGTAAGAGACAGTAGTTAGTGACAGATTCCTTACCTTAGAATATCCCCAGGCGTCAGGCTGGATCCGGAAAGTTTTTTGCGTAGCAGTACCCTTGCGCGTCGGTAGGCGGCGGCGTGCGGCTCCGCGTCCGTCGTCGGCGTCGTGATCGCCGGGATGACGTCGCGGGCAGTACTTAGGCGCCGCCCTGCGCGCTGACGTCAGTTCTGTACACGACTTTCCGCGCCAGGAACGCAGAGCCATGCAAGAAGCTGACATAGGTGTCTGAAAAAGACTAGGGCCCTGAAAGGGATGTCCTTAACCCTAGAAATCAGTTCGCAGAACGGGGAGGATGGGTGGGCGGTAGGAATCTGTCACTAACTACTGTCTCTTACAGATATATTGTTACACAAGTTAGTAACTTGTGCATCTGAAAGAGACACGTTAGTGACAGATTCCTTACCTTAGAATAGATACCCCAGCAATACCAACCCCGGTGGTGGGTCTGCGAACAAAGATCAGACAAGGAAGTCCTGGAGGACAGAACGGCCAAAGAAGCCGTCCCTCCGGACCTGACTGTCAAGGCAGTAATGCTTTGTAAACGTGTGCAGCGAGGCCCACGTAGCTGCCTGACAAATAACCGGCAGCGGAACACCGCGGCCCAAAGCCGTGGTAGCAGCCGTTGCCCTGGTGGAATGGGCCCGCAGCCCAACAGGAGGCTCCTTTTAGCCAAAGAATAGCAGGTCTTGATGCACAAGGTAACCCAGCGGGAGATGGTTCTCTTGTGCACCGCCCGACCTTTTGGCGCCCACGTAGCCAACAAAGAGCTGGTCATCCACCCGGAAGTGTTTTGTGCGGTCAATATAGAAGGAGAGCGCACGTTTTGGGTCCAGACGGTGGAGCCTCTCTTCCTCTCTGGAAGGATGCGGAGGCGGAAAGAAGGTGGGCAAAGTGATGGTCTGCCCAATATGGAAAGCAGTAACCACCTTTGGCAAGAAGGACGGGCGCGTCCGAAGAACAACCTTGTCCGGATGAACAGACAGAAAGGGAGGTTTGCAAGATAGAGCCTGGAGCTCACTCACCCGCCGAGCGGAGGTGATGGCCACCAGAAAGGCTGTCTTCAAAGTAAGAAGACGAAGAGGACAGTTATGTAGAGGCTCAAAGGGAGCGCACATTAAAAAGGTAAGAACCAAGTTCAAGTCCCACTGAGGCATCACAAACGGAACAGGAGGGAAGAGGTGAGTAATGCCTTTTAAGAACCTGTTAACAACAGGGGACTTGAAAAGGGAGGGCTGATCAGGAAGCCTGAGGAAGGCCGAGATAGCACAAAGATAACCCTTGATGGTACCCAGGGCAGAACCCTGTTGGGCCAGAGAAAGAAGGAACAGAAGGACCTCAGAAAGAGGGGCAGAGAGGGGATTCACAGCCTTTGCTGTGCACCATGCCACAAATTTGTTCCACCTGCAGGCGTATACCACCTTAGTGGAGGGACGCCTGGCTGCCAGAATCACATCACAAACTTCGGGAGGCAAGTCGAAAGGAATCAACTGCCGCCGCTCAATCTCCACGCAAGCAGGTGTAGACTGGACAGGTTCGGGTGGAGGACCGTCCCCTGCTGCTGCGACAGAAGATCCTCCCGAAGAGGCAGACGGATCGGGGGATCTACGCTCATATTGAGTAGCTCGGGATACCAAACTCTTCGAGCCCAGTCCGGAGCCACAAGAATGACTTGGGCCCAGTCGTGCCGAATCTTCTTCAACACTCTGGGTAGAAGTGGTATAGGCGGAAAGGCGTACAACAGACCGCAACTCCACTCGTGACGAAAAGCGTCTCCGAGCGAGTGCCGCCTTGGAAATTCCAACTCGCAGAACTGATGACATTGCGCGTTCTCTTCGGTGGCGAATAGATCTAACCAAGGCTCTCCCCATTGTAGAAAGAGTCCTTGCGCCACTTCCGAGTGAAGACGCCATTCGTGATCCATCATGCACCTGCGGCTGAGTTCGTCCGCCCTGGCGTTCAGGGAACCTGCCAGGTGTTGAACCATCAGGAACATGCCCTGATGTTCCAGCCATGTCCAGAGGCGCAGAGCCTCCTGACAAAGGGTCCAAGACCCCACCCCGCCCTGTTTGTTGCAGTACCACATGGCGGTGGTGTTGTCTGTGAACACCTGCACTACCTTCCCTTTGACAGAGGGAAGGAATGCCTTGAGTGCAAGTCGGATCGCCCGGAGCTCCAGAAGGTTGATATGGAGCCGGGACTCCGCCGGAGACCAGATGCCTCTGATCTCCGCCTCTCCCATGTGACCGCCCCATCCCAGAAGGGACGCGTCCATCACAACTGTGTGCTCTGGCTGGGGAAGGGAGAGGGATCTGCCCATGACCCATTGCCGGTTCGAGAGCCACCACTGCAACTGTCTTGCAGTCCCCTCCGAGATCTGGACGTGATCGGACAGGTTGCCCTGGTGCTGCGCCCACTGGAACTTCAGGTCCCACTGCAGAGCCCGCATATGCCATCTGGCATGATTGACCAGCAGGATGCAGGAGGCCATGAGGCCCAGCAGCCTCAGGGTCATCCGTACCGAAACCCAGGATAAAGGCTGAAAGATCGGAATCATAGCCTGAATATCCCGGACTCGCCGTTCGGGAGGATAGGCCCGAAACTGCGTCGTGTCCAGAACCGCTCCGATGAAAAGGAGCTGTGGAGAAGGAATCAGATGCGACTTCGGCACATTGATGGAGAACCCCAGCGAGTGCAGGAGTTCGGCCGTAGTCTGGAGGTGGGAGACGACTGCCTGGGACGAGCTCGCCTTCAGCAGCCAGTCGTCGAGGTAGGGGAAGACTGAAACCCCTGCCCGGCGCAGATGAGCTGCGACCACCGCCATCACTTTCGTGAACACCCGAGGGGCACTTGTAAGGCCAAAGGGGAGCACGGTGAACTGAAAATGCTCGGGGCCTACCGTGAACCGAAGGTAACGCCTGTGGGCCGGCAGGACGGGGATGTGGAAATATGCGTCCTGCAAGTCCAACGCTACCAACCAGTCTCCAGGGTCGAGGGCAGTCAAGACCTGAGCTAGGGTGAGCATCTTGAACTTCTCCTTCCGGAGGAAGCGATTGACGTTCCGGAGGTCCAAGATAGGACGCATGTCCTCCTTGTCCTTTTTGGGCACCAGAAAGTAGTGGGAGTAGCAACCACGCCCTACTTCTGGGGTCGGAACACGCTCGATGGCCCTCTTGGTCAAGAGGGCCGCGACTTCCTTCTGTAGAAGCACCAAGTGATCCCCTGACATGCGGTGGAATTGAGGTGGCATGGCTGGGGGGTGGTCTCGAAGGGGAGGGAGTAGCCCCTTCGGACAATGTCCAAGACCCACCTGTCCGAGGTGATGGTACGCCAGTGGGGAAGGTGATGGCGGACCCTGCCCCTACTGGCGTGCTGTGCACCTGAAAGGAGGGACTAGGAGGGCTTGGAGGCCGCGGACGGGTTGGAGGTGGTGGCCTGACCCGCACGCTGGTTGCCCGATCCGCCACGGCGGAATCCACGTCCTCGGCCACGCGAAGACGCCTGCTGCGCGGGCCGGTGGCTGGGCTGCTGACGTGAAGGGCGCCCCTACCGTGGCCACGATAGGGGCGAAAAGCAGAAGTCAGCGGAGGGCGTGTAGCAGAAAGGCCCAGGGACTTGGCAGTAGCCCGTGAGTCCTCAAAGCGCTCCAACGCATGGTCTGCTTTGGACCCAAAAAGACCGACTCCATCAAAGGGCATGTCCATGAGAGTATTCTGGACATCCCCTGAAAACCAGTGGTTCTCAGCCAGGCGTGGCGTCTGAGCGCCACCGTCGTTGCAATAGACCTGCCCAGCGAGTCGGCGGTGTCAAGGCCACAACGTATTGTGTTTTTAGCCGCATCCCTTCCTTCCGCAATGGCGCGGAAAGCAGTGTCTGGACCTCCTCAGGACACTGGGGCAAAACATCCGCCACCGAATCCCACAGGGAGTGGGTATATCGGCCCAAAAGACAAGCGGTGTTAACGGACCGCAAGCCAGCACTGGAGGAAGAAAACCCTTCTTCCCAAACTGATCCAGGCGTTTGGATTCCCTATCCGGAGGAGCGGTAGGGAAGGCGGTTTGGGAAGCGGAGGCTTGGACAACCAAGCTCTCAGGAGTGGGGTGGACAGAGAGAAACAGGGGGTCGCCCGGAGCTGGGCGATGGCGTCGTGACACGTTCCGATCCACAGGAGCCCCTGTGTTGGGCTTGGACCAGGCGCCCAAAAGAACGTCAGTGAGGGCGTCGTTAAACGGCAGCACAGTCTCCGCAGAGGAGGCTGCCGGCTGAAGCACCTCTGTCAAGATGTTAGGCTTGACCGTCAAAGTAGGGAGTTGGAGACGTAAGGCCCCAGCCGCCCTACGCAACACCGTACCAAAATTGGCTCCCTCCTCCGTAGCCACGGGAGGAGACAGCATGCCAATGTCAGGGGAAGTATCCAGACCACTGGCCTCCCTAGACTCTCTGTCCAGTCCTCATCGTACTGACAGTTTCGTGTCAGAGGGTCATCAGACCCTCCCAGTCCAACTGGTCCTCCTCTGGTTCAAAATAAGGAGGAGGAGGGACAGTTGGGACCCAAGGACCCATTGGCGCCGGAGCCGGCGTCGAGCGACGTCGGTCCGGAGCCAAGTCCGGAGCCGGAAGGAACTGGGGGACGACGCCGCCCGGAGCCCAGGGCGGCGTCGAGAACGGCACCGGAGACATCGGCGCCGGCGGAGGTGTCGTTAGGTCGACCGGCGTCGATGGGGGTTGTGGAGCCGGGATCGAGGCCGGGGCCGAAGCCGGAGCCGGGATCGAGGCTGGAGGCACGGGCGACGCCGGGGCCGGAGCCGTCGGCGATGCCGGAGCAACCCCATCAGGGCCCGCGGGGCCCGAAGGCGCACCGGAGGGGCCTGAAGGCCCGAAGAGGCGGGCCATGGCCGACAGGAATTCCTGCACTTTGGCCGGATCCGCCCCGAACCCGGGAAGGGCGGGTATGGCGGGGGCGACTCCACAGGCATGTCCGGGGCCGCGGGGACGGTGCCGGGAGGGGCCTCAGCCGAGTCGCGAGACCGGCGAGGCGAAGTCCTAGAGCGATGATGCTTTTGGACTTTTTGTGTTTCGACTTACCGGACGAAGAAGACTTCGACGCCGACGACCGGTGTGGACTCCGCGATCGACCCCTGGACCTCTCACGCGACCGGGGCTTCCGCGGAGCCGAATGCCGGGCCTCCAGGAGCTTTCGAGACCGCTCTCGCAAAGCTTTTGGGTTAAGGGCCTGGCATTCGGGACAAGACTCCGTGTCGTGGCCTCGGCCGAGGCAGAAGAGACACTCCCAATGCGGGTCGGTGACGGACATCATCCGCGCACAGGCGCCGCAACGTTTGAAACCGGGCATCCCTACGACACCTTGAGAGATGAAAAAACAGTGAAAAAATTCACCAAAAAGTATGGTCAAAAAAAAAAAATGACCAGGGCACTGCTCTTCCCGGATCTGCGCTTGCTGGCGCGGAAAAAGAAGAACTGACGTCAGCGCGCAGGGGCGGCGCCTAAGTACTGCCCGCGACGTCATCCCGGCGATCACGACGCCGACGACGGACGCGGAGCCGCACGACGCCGCCTACCGACGCGCAAGGGTACTGCTACGCAAAAAACTTTCCGGATCCAGCCTGACGCCTGGGGATATTCTAAGGTAAGGAATCTGTCACTAACGTGTCTCTTTCAGATACTGTGTTTGGGGATTTATTGTTACAGATGGAACAAAAGGATTTTATATAAAAGAGGGACACTATACCAGCTTCCATAACATCATCTACTCATATCAATGTATGAGATAGAGAAAATTTCTCGGGACAAGATCATATAATCAGGGTAAGACTTGATATCTTTTTGATATAGTTAAAATCTCCAATTTGAAACGGAATAAAGATGTTGGGCTAACCTAAATCATAATCTGTTTCAGACTACAAATATGATTTTTTGAGAGCAATTGCCATCAATGATTTCCACCTGAGGACAAGATACCTTTCTGAACCGGAGAAAATCCTATGTCAAACAACTCATGTAGGAATATTCAATATATAATATAAACTTTCCTCTCCCCTTTTCTAATAGAAACGGGTATTCACTTATACTTGTAATGCACATTCACAAGACCCTTTTTTCTAAATACTTTTCTGTCTTTTAGGCACAAGAAACTCATATTGGGCTATTATAGTATTTAAAATTAAAATTTCACATTATTTTCTATTTCTTTTTCTGTTTTTGAGCACTGGTGGATGTTTGTCAGGAGTAAGTAGATGACGTATCTATACCAATTTTCTTAAGGGCTGGTCATAAGAAGAGCATGACTATGTTAGTAACAAATAATTTCTGAAATTAAAGCAGAATATGACATTTCCGTTTTGTCTGATACAAATTATTATTGTATTTACAGATAACCCCCAGGCCACTATACAGATTTAAAGAAATGTATGTTTATTTGCTCCTGAAGAAGGTGATATAAATTGTTATTCACCGAAACGTGCGTAGACCATCTTTAACACATCTGGGAATCCTATCTAAGATACAGATGAAACAAGATTCAATTAGAACCAATGAATCAATTTTTTTAATGTTAAAGTCGATACTTCAAATCATGTCAGAAAGTAACAATTAATAGGATTCCGTTAGTAGCTGTGTTTTTTATTGTCACACTTTTTCTATATGTGGTATGTTTGGTAGTATGATTGTAGAGCATGAGAGGTGAGAATGGAGGTATGATGGTTCTGTGGGGGTCATCACAACTGAAAGATCTGTTTTTTTAAATATTTTGTAATATAAACAATTATGTGAATTTGTGAATATTTGTACATGTTTTTCATGAATTTTGAGCACTAAAATAGAAGAATTATTCAAAAAACAAAAAAGAATAAGCAAAAGTGTTTTGATATAAAATAAATTAAAAGAAAAATTACATGTGATGAGACTTCATTTATAGGGAAATGTCGTTTTTTGAGTGATTACCATTGTTGAAATGAAATAGGTCAGATAAGAGGTTTGTTCCTTGGTGATTGTAATTTCCCCCTCCTCTTGGACCTAAAAGCAATTAGGGGGCACCTTTTTCCTTGGTTAGCGCACAAACCCTCTCCCGAATCACACCTTGTTTTATATTACTTCCTGTGCATTAATATTTATTTGGTTTCTGTACCTGAGCGGTCTTGATAACTGCACTGCATTCCTTCGGCCACTGGGTCCCCGAGCGATCCTTATTTTTTTGTTTAAATTTGTTTATTGAATTATTTTTACATTTCAGGTATTGAATCAGACAACATAAGCAAGTTTCCAAATTTTGACACTGATGCATTAAATCACATGGCATCCGACATCAACTAAACTTTGCAGAATAATGACTTGTGGACACAGAATACTTGAAATGCCTAGATAGGCAGAGCGTTAACATTATGCAACATAACATGGGTGTAAAAACCACATTGTTTCGGCTAAGTGAGACAACGATTCATGCCAGCTTTTATATATCACCACTATATTCCGCCCTCCCTGCCTTCTCCGCTGCACCTTTAGTGGGTGTTACGCGTATATGACGCCTTTCCTTGCTTCTTGAATAATCCAGTTTCAGCTTGGATACATGTAAGAGGTACACAGTGTCCGAGGCCCTGCGCACTTCCTATATTAACCACCACATCCAACCCAACACCCTCTCTACTGTACACTGTTCGCTAGCTCTTGCACCTCATCCAGCTCTGAGGAAGTCCCTGCATTTCCAAGTACTCCTGCCAGGATTTACGGAATCCCGAGCGATTCTTATTACATACTCTGGTAGAAGTTCAGTAACTTCGCCGAAAGGTTAATCAAAACAGAGGATGGCGTTTCCTCACCTAAAGTTCACTTGGAAAAAAATGTAATCCGAGCACGTTCACAAGTATTCTTTGTTCTAAGTACATCTTCCAGGGACCGTGTTACAGGTACCATGTTACAGTGTTTATAGTTCTGCTACCAGTTTCATCCTCTTCGTGCAGCTGGTCAGTCTCAAGCACCTTGCTTGCTAGGTGTGGAGAGCAACACAGGAAACGGTGGGGGGAACAATGGGTAGTTGCAACCAAGGGGCCGATTCCGATCTCAGCCGGTAGTGCTCCAAATCGGATTCGGATTCACCGGATCCGATTCGGAGCCCTGTATACCGACCGAATCGGACGCGGGTCCGGCCGAGTGAGTACGATGCAAGCACCCGCGTAATCGCCGACCGACTCGAACGCGGCTTCAACACGCTCCGACCGACTCGCATGGACACGACTCGCACCGCGCTATGGAGACGTTTCCCGGCCGGGTAAGTACGATGCGCGCCGCGAGCAGTCCGATCGACTCGCGCCGTCCGGCTCGAAAAAGCTGGACTTTGGGGGTCCGCGTCGGACCGCCCTGTACGCGTAGGCGCGCGAGTCGCACACAGGGGGGACCCATGGGTCCCCCCTACCTGTGCATGTACGCCACGATGCGAATGGACGCATACACGCTGTAGGGGGCGCCCTTGACCGCCTCGCACCCATTGAGTCAATGGGAGCCCGCGTACGCGTTGTACGACAGGCTCCCATTGACTTCAATGGGAGTCCGACCGACTCGAGTCCGATAGCATGCGTGCGCATCATACTCGTTCGGTCGGACTGCTAGGGTCCGATTCGGTCGGAATTCTCTCCGGGTCCGGCTCGGTCGGGGAGATTTCCGGCCGAGATCGGAATCGGCCCCTTAGTGTGATATGTTTACAGGAAACATGGTTGATGGATTGTAGTTTATTTTTAGAAGGATATAAGTCCTTTTTTGTCCCAGCCTCCCCTTCTCCTGTTGGCAGACTAAAGGGTGGTCTTGTAATTTATATCTCTTTGGCAGTAGAATGCAAGATATTGGTCTTGCCAACATTGAGTTCATGTATACAGTCTCTGGTACTAAGTGAGGGGTTGAATAAATTGGGTCTCATTAATTTTTATAATTCAACATCATGCTCCAAGGGCGGGTGTAACATCAGTATGTTAGGCTCTTTTATGAGGCAACATTGTGATGCAGTTCTCCAAAATCTTATAATTGCTGGGGATTTTAACATCCACCCATGTGGAGACCCCAGGGTCTTAAGATTGGCTGATCTGGGTTGCCCACGGGTGAGTGGAATTCACTTTGAACATTCTTTACAGGGGGACACGATGAACGATATTCTTCATGAATTTGTTTACTGTCTCTTATGTCTTTGTGTGACCCCTTTAGCAAGGCCGCTGTCCCATCTTTTAAAGGGAGGGGTGGTGGCTCATTTATAGATTTCATATTAATTTCATCGTCTTTACAAGTTTTATGTGCAGGATTCACCATACAAGCTAGCGTCCATAGTGACCACAACCCTTTGTGTGTTGATTTCCGTGGACCCCTATTGTTGTCCAAAGGAGGGGCGGGGCGGAGTGGGACAGTGAGACCAACAGATGGTAAAAGACGGCTAAAGTGGACCCAAATATCTCCAGATGCATTTCACGAGTCAGTAATAGGTTCATGTGCCAGAGAGTTAGCTTTGTGTACCTCACCGTTTACACCCCCGGAGGAGGTTATCAGTGCTTTTAAAACCATTTCTGTTAAAGTAGGTGATTTTTTTTCCATCCCGGCCCGACGAATAGTTGTCCAGACCCCTAGATGGTTTGATTCCTCCTGCTCTCAGGCTGCAAGAAAACTGCAGGAAGCTTTAAATAGGAGCCCAAGAAACCAGATTCTGGTCAGATCTTGTCGGAATGATTACAAACTAGAATTGGCCAAACGTAAGTCCGCCTTGAAGGAGGAAGCCTGGAGGGGGTTAATCAAGGCTAGTACGCTGAGGAATAGCTCTAGATTTTGGAGCATTATCAACAGCCCTTTTCTAAATCAGGAGGAGGGAAATGCAGTAGCTGCACATATCACAGAGGAGGAGTGGGTGCTTCACTTAGAAACAATGTTTGAGAGCCCCCCTGAGCTAAACTTCCTGCCTGACCGTGAGGCAGACATCTCTGATTTGGTCTTTAACAAAAAAGAGATTGAGGAGGGTATCGTCAGGATGACAAGTAACAAAGCCCCGGGACCAGACGGTATCCCGCCGGATCTTCTTAAATCAGATTCCACTTTTTGGGCTCCAGTCCTTGCTGCAGTAATTAACGTTGCAGTAAAAACCCGATGCCTTGAGTCCTGGGCTACCTCGACTATAGTGCCTGTTTTTAAAAAAGGTGACCGAGATAGCATACACTGCTATAGACCTATTTCGTTGTTGGACTCGGTGGTTAAGGTGGTGTGTTGAGCACTCTTAGATAGGCTGACCAGCTGGGCGGCAGAACACACTATTCTATCAGACGTCCAGTACGGGTTCCGCCCAGGGCGGTCTACCATGGCCCAGTGCCTTAACCTAACCATGATCCTTAACAAATACACGGTCGCCCGCCCTGGCACTATCTATTTAGCATTCATGGATCTGTCTTCCGCGTTTGATCGCGTGAATAGGGTCAAACTTTGGCAGTCCATGTTAGATATTGGGGTAGAAGGCAGTATAGTTTACTTTTTAGAAGATCTTCACTGTGCAACTAAGGCCCATGTTAGATTTTCGCAGGATTTAAGAGTCTTGAGTAATTTCGACATAAGGAGAGGAGTACGCCAAGGGTGTATCCTATCCCCCTTCTTGTTTAACCTATACATTAACGATCTGGATAAAGGCCTATTGAAGACAGGGGTAGATTATCCGCAGGTAGGTCGTCGCGGTCTGCCAGTTCTATTATACGCGGATGACGCGGTTCTTATATCTAGAACCGCCAGGGGGCTACAAACTCTGCTTGATGCTTTCTCCGCCTTTATGTCGGATGGGGACCTATCTATAAATGACTCTAAATCATATGTCATGCAGGTGGATCTTCGCCCAAAAAAGTCTTTTCAATTCAGGGTAGGATCTGCTCAGGTTCCCCGCACCGATGTTTTCTCGTACCTGGGGGTCATAATGGACGAGCAGATGAAATGGGGCCCTCTTAAACAGAGAAAAAGGGGAGACCTGGTGCGGGTGAATGCGGCTATGTTTAATTTCGCATCAAAACTAGGTAAGAGACCGATCGCAGCGCTTTTAAAGATCTATCAGGCCAAGAGTGTCACGACGGTCTCTTATGGTAGCGGAATATAGGGGCATGTTACCATAGACGACCTACAAGTAGCTGAGAATACATTCCTGAAGCGCTTATTAGGCGTCCCTCATGGTATGTCCAATATAGTGGTACACAAAGAATTGGGGGTGCCTTACCTAAGTGACATATTGGCCCTCCGCCCTCTAACTCTCTGGATGAAAATCTGGCTGAGCGAAGGATCATCATTGAGTCAACTGATATTGAAAGAGTGCATGACCATAGACCATGCCCTCCACATACCTTGGCTCAGATATATTAAGAGCAGCCTTGAAAGCTTAGGAAGTGCTGAATTGTACATCAATCCCGAATCTGTAACTTAAAAGGATGTGGGGATTTACCCAATTAGCTGAAGAATTTGGTCTTCCGTCGCATCAATTCATGAATTATACTCAACTTCATCTCTGTCTTATCAAAGCCTTGGGGGCATGCCCATGGTCTCTCCAAACTTCACCAATTCTATCCTATCTATATACTTGGGGGACTCATAAAGGGGTCATTTCTGGTTTATATAAAATATTCACATCTCATTTATTCTCCCAACCCTTATCATGTGCTCTTCGTCTCAAATGGCAAACACGCCTTTCACTTACATATAACGATGTAGACTGGCTTACTCTTTTGGAAACTTTAACCAGAGGAGTCAGAGAAGCACAACAGAAATTTTGCTTATTCAAGATTTTACATGACTGGCATTGGTCTCCCTCAAAACTGCATAAAGCTGGACTTCTTCCTCATACTAATTGTTGGAGATGTGCTATTTTTGGTTGTGACATAGTCCACATCCTCTGTTCTTGCCCTATCATCCAATCCTATTGGTCCTACATAGGTCAGGTTTTACAACACACTCTGCCTTTGGATTTACCGTTAACACCAGCCATCATTCTTCTGCATGATTTACGAACTTTACCACACCTTTCCAAACCACAATGCCGTCTTTTATATATCGCCTAACCACAGCTAAAATATGCATACTACGGCAATGGAAATCTTCGACTCCACCCTCTTCAGAATCTTGGCTGGTGGCTATGGTTCAAACTGCCTCTTATGAAAGAGTTATCTACAATTTGCAAGATCAGACACAATCATTTAATCAAATTTGGGCCCCATTTCTACAATTGAATAATCCTTCTGTGATAGACTATTCCGGTCGCTCTATAGTGGATTCCACTGTATCATAACTTGTTCTCTCTTTCTATTTTACTCTCGCTTCTAATTTTCTTCTTGTCTCACCTTTACTGTCATGCATTTACATACCAACACTGAAAACCTGTTCTAAATCCGCTCTCATCTTATTTCCTCCAATTTCTTCCTTTTTATCTTTGGTTAATTTCCCTATATAATTTTCTATACTATACGTTCTATTCTTTTATATTTTACTGCATTGATACCTCTCCTTTATTATTCTTCACTTTCTTTCTACCCACATTTCCTGTCTCTCTCACTTATTCGTTTGCAATTTTATGCTTCACCTTATATCAAGTTCTTGATCTTTTTGCTTTAAAATTACTTTTTATCTCACCGTAAGTTATTGGAGTTTCTCAATCAAATAGCTTATTGTTTTATTCACAACTGAATTCTTTTATCTTCCTTTCATCTTATTATTGTATTACTTGTATTTAAATAAGATAGTCTTCATCCTTATGAATTCATATATATTTAACTTTATGCATTGCTTCCAATGTAATTTATGTTATCATATTGCACATTTCTGTATTTTATTGATTTTATTGTCTTATATTTAATAAATGCTAATAAACAATTTCAACACAAAAAAAAAAGGATGTGGGGATGATAAGAGAGTCTTTTAGCAGTTTAAGGAAACTAGAGAGGGAAGAGCTGGAACTGGAACTGAGGAAACCTAGTGTCCGTAAACTTTTAATGTTGAAAACAACACTATAATCCGAGCCATATCTCCTGGGGTCTTTTAGTACATATGAACGTTTCTTATTGACCCGGTTTCACTTCGACTTTTTTCATTTTTTATTGGCTATGCCGAGGGGGAATAGAAGAGGACAGTTGTTAGCACCCTGTGGCTGTGACGATGAGTCTCCACAGGATCTGCTTTATGAGGTCCCCGGAAAACTTTTATTGTCCCTATTTTAAAGAGCTTGAATTTTAAGCAGGCCCGTCCAGCTCTTATCTATTTACAACTGTTGCATAAAGAATGTATTTTGTTCTTAGCTTCCTGAAATCTGCGGTGAAGGCCAGGGCCTGCCTTGATTAAATGCTAGTATTGGTCAGGATTTATTTTTACTCTATTATATATTAGACAAGGCTTTGAGACCTTTTAATTCATATTCGAGGGTCTAGGAAACATGTATCTAATTTTGTACCTCTGGCTTCGAATTATTTTAGACCCTTGTGGAATCTAGTTAATTGTATGATGAAATGTGTTACTATTTTATGATTTTTTTATTGTATTGATAACTTTTATGGTTTTATATGCTGAAACCGAATAAAGTTGATTGATTGATTGATTGATTGATTGATTGACCCAAACACCCACGCCCAGGCTAAGAGTGGAACACGTTGTTTGCCATAATGAAAAACTAATTTGCAACAATAACCAGACATAAATATAGGTATTTGTGCCTTTGATGGATACTAGGGGCCTGAGCCACGCATTTTAATCTTCTGCTATGTTCCCCCTAATGTTCCCACCAACGTTAGCAGTGGACCCCACTTAAGGAATAATCTAATACACAGCAATTTGGTTCCAGTGATCCCATCCACTACAACAGTCAAGAAGCATGTGGCACATTAGATAAGAGCTTCAGTGATTCTAGTTGTCAAATTGGGACTGTCGTTCAACTATATGTCTGAATTACTCAAGTTAGTGGGAAACAACCTTTACTACGCGGTTTTTACACCGCAATACAATCACAACACGGTCCTTACAACGACCGTGTTGTGACCATGCAGTGCCATTACAACGCATGTCGTTACAACGACTTGCACTAGATGGCGCTCTACACTAAGGAATAGTATGATTTACTATTCCAACACCTTCCCTAGTGTTGCACACACTGGAGTTGGAATAGTAAATCATACTATTCCTAAGTCCAGCGCGCCATCTAGCACAAGTCGGAACGACTTGCATTGTAATGGCACTGCGTGGTCACAACGCGGTCGCTGTAATGACCGCGTTGAGATTGTTTTGCGGTGTAAAAACCGCGTTGTAAAAGTATATATTCCAAGTTAGTATTTCCCAGACCCCACTCTGCTGCGTATTCAGGTGTCAGTGCATCATTTCGGGCGATTCTTGCCAACTGAATATCCGCCACTGCTTGTGCTCTCAGCGGATGCCTGTACATCCGTGGGCCGCCCCCATGCTCTCCCGATGCAACTCCTTCTGGGGCACCACTGTCCCTACTGTGGTCAGAAGTGCCTCTCTCTGGTGAGATAAGTACTCCTTTCAACTGGAGCCAGTTCATGGCCTCGTTCTAAAATTGGAAGTAAATGGTTCTCTGCTCTCCACTACTTTGAGTTTCACTGGGTATGGGAAGGTATGTTTCAGACCCATTTAGTGCAACTGTTGTTTAATCTTAATAAAATATAAAAGTTTCTTCTGTACTTCAGATATATAATCAGGTTAAATGCTGATTGTATTATAGTTCAGGGTCCAAATGCCTTTTGCTCTGGATACTTGAAGAATTAAGTCTCTGTCTCTATGGCTGAGCAACATGGCCACTATTGAATGTGGCGCTGCCCCTGCTGGTGGCAGACAGCCTGGCATCCTGTGTGCCCACTGAATTGAAAAGAACTTTTGAACCCTTGCGGCGAGAACTGTGTCCACTAACCATTCCTTCAACAGACCCATATTCGAACACTTGGAATGCTCTGGCATGCCAATGACCCTCATATTGTTGCGCTTAAAGAGCCCTTCCATATCTTCTGCCCTCAGTTTAAGCTCCTTCACTTCTGCCTTTAGATTCTGCAACTGGGTTTGTACTTCCTTCACTGTTGGGTGCAAGGCTGTGAGCACAAAGTTATTGTTTTCAACACTTTCAACTAATTTTTTGTGACCCACATGAAGCAGGTCAACCTTAATTCACACCCTGTTTATCTTTGCTTCCAAGGTGCGTTTCAGATCAAGGATAGCACAAAGAATAGGGGGTGGGCAGAACTCATGGAGTTTCACTTTGCGGAATTCTGCAGAGTTACAGAAAAACTTGCGAGATTCTGTGGAATTCCACTAATGGCAAAAAAATATTCAGCTTGCGCTCCTCGCACTGCAATTTAGCGCTGGTAGCGCGAGCAGTGCTGAAAATCAGAGTGAACTGCACCATGAGTTGTGCAGGACAAGTTTCTTACCTTCGGTAACGCCTTATCTGGCAGAGACATGATCTAGCCACAGATTCCTTAACCTTAGAACTTCCAGGCGTCAGGCTGGATCCAGAAGATTTTTCTTAGCAGTACACCTGCACGACGGTAGGTAGCGTTGGTTGACTCCGCGTGACGTCATAGGCATCAAGCTCATTATTGTGACTAAGCCTGGGCGTAGTTTGCATAGTAGCACTTCACATAGCTACGTGAAGTACATTTTGAACTACACATAGCTATGCAAATTGCGTAGTGCATAGCTGTGTGCTTGACTGCACTGTACAATAATTGCTAAAGGCATCTTGCACAGTGCAAGTTAAGATAAAATAAATATCTCTGTCTTTATATGCTAAAAATGCATATAGTCATTTCACAAAAGTGAAAACGATAAATTAACACGCAGTGAGAGAGGTGATGATTTTGGGATCCTCCCTAACCTAGGGAGAGAACCAAGCAGATGCCTTGAAAACAAAAAGCACATCTTTTGAACGATTCAGTGGTGGTCCCATCCTCTTAGGACCACCACAAGCACAGTTATTGGCAAAAATACAATCCCAACCAAAGGCCCTGCAAAGCAATATGGGACGAGATTAGCAGTGGGCAGTGAATATTATAGTATCCAATATCAAAATAATTCTACAAAGAGCTGCAGTTCCACTGAGTCGTTACTAGATGTCCCTCACGAGTCAAATGCAAAAGCTTCATGAAAGGGTTTCAATGCTTTTGCATTTGACTCGTGAGGACATCTAGTAACGACTAGTGGAACTGCAGCTTAATGTATTAATAATTTCAATGCTTTTGCATTTGACTCGTGAGGGACATCTAGTAACGACTAGTTGAACTGCAGCTCTTTGTAGAATTATTTTGATATTGGACACTATAATATTCACTGCCCACTGCTAATCTCGTCCCATAATGCTTTGCAGGGCCTTTGGTTGGGATTGTATTTTTGCCCATAACTGTGCTTGGGGTTGTCCTAGGAGGAAGGGACCACCACTGAATCGTTCACATGATATGCTTTTTGTGTTCAAGGCATCTGCTTGGTCCTCCCCCTAGGTTAGGGGGGACCCCAAAATCCTCACCTCTCTCATTGCTTGATATTTTATTGTCAAAGTTCACTTTTGTGAATTTGTTATATGCATTTTAGCATAGAAAATTGCTTTATCAAAGCATTTCTAGGTGTTTATTATACTGCTGCTACGCCACGTCAATTAGCACAGTTTTTCACTCTGCTACGTGCAATTTTGCGTAGTAGCACAAACTTTGCATGCTCCGTGAGTGTAGTGAAGTATTATGCCCAGGGTTAATTGTGATATCTGTGTTGTCTATATATGCTCCACCTCAGCGCGCTGACGTCACTACTTTCCATGACTTTCCACGCCAGAAGCGTGGAATCACGGTGACAGCGGTGTGTTAAAACAACTAGGGTCCTGAAAGGGAACTGCCCTGACATGAAGAACTTATCCACAGTGCTGGGAGAATGGGTGGGTCGGTAAGAAATCTGCGGCTAGATCATGTCTCTACCAGATAAGGCGTTACCGAAGGTAAGTAACTTGTCCATCTGATAGAGACATCAAGCTGCAGATTCCTTACCTTAGAACAGTTACCCAAGCAATACCATCCCCAGAGGAGGGACTGCAGAAAAGTTTTAAACCAGAAAGTCCTATAGTACCAAGCGGCCGAAGAGGCCTTCCCTACGCACCTGATTAGCCAGGCAATAATGCTTGGCAAACGTGTGCAGAGATGCCCATGTAGCAGCCGGGACACCACACTGAAGAGCCGTTGGGGCTGCCTTAGCTGTGGTTGAATGAGCTCTGAGGGCTTCAAGAGGCTGTTTCTTCGTGAAAGCATAACAAATTTTAATGCATTGGGATATGGTCCTTGTAGGAAAGTAGGATCTGCTTTCATGGTTCGCCCCCACTTTTTGCTGGTGTCAATCTGTTTCCTGACTAGTCTGACTGGGATCTTGCTAATCAGGACCCCAGTTACTGTGCTCTCTCCCTAAATTGGACTATGGCAAGTACTTTGGTACCTTCGTAATGGGCTACCTGTGTACCCTTCTAAGTCCCTAGTATATTGTACTAAGGTACCCCAGAGGTCTTCCATCGGCTGTACCATGTATTATGCCACCCACAAGAGACCACTCAAACTGTGACCATAGGCCTGCCATTGCAGCCTGTGTGAGCTGGTGCTAGCACCACTCACAACAGATATGTTTCCTTATATCTGAGGTCACTGCACTTAAAACCTATAAGTCAACCCTAAGACAGACCTTTCAATCGGGTCTTATACTAACCAAGCAGGGTGCTTGGTTATACGTGTGAGGGTGCTCTGCATGAGCAGGGCACCCCCTACAAACCCAGGAGTCGATTCTCTCGGCTTTGTAAGTGCGGTCAGCCTGGTTATACATATAGTGGACATCTAGTCAATTACGAGATGTCTAACTGTCATGTAGGGGCATATTATCAAGGGCTTTATCGCCGCTTTAGCGGCACTTTTTGCCGCTAAAGCGGTGATAATTTTATCGCCCTATCAGCAAGCTGTCGCTAACAGGCGTTAGCGACAGCTTTCAGGCGTTAGAGGCCGCGTTTACCATCGCCTTGCATGTCAGCGATAATTATCGCTAATGACATGCAAGGAAGGCGTTCCCTACTAAAGCGACTGAAAACAGTCGCTAATCCCACTACCCCCTATTAGCAAGGCAGGCGAGCGATATAATAATTCGCGCTAAGCGCGTTTATCGCTAGATTCTAACACCTGCTAGTGAGGACGACTTACCTGTTTAAAGTATAGGAGGTGGATTCTAATGCTGAATCCACCTTAGCGTTAATGCGAGAATATCGCTGGTTTTCCAGCGATATTCTCGCTTTTTGCCGCTATCGCTGGAAATAATATCGCTATGGAGATAAACCTTACTAATAGGGTGTTATCTCAGCGATATTTTCCAGCGATAGGCGGCGTTAACCAAAGTCGCGCTAAGCGCGGTTAGCGCTAAATATCGCTATTCCTTGATAATATGCCCCGTAGTTCCTAATAATACTTAGGATCTGCTTCTTTAGACAACATAAACTAAGGGATTGGTGTCCAGACTGATTCCAGAAACCCCCAAAGGATATGTTAGCCTTTAGACAAGCTAGCTCACAGTGCTACCATAAGCCCCCTAACCTTACCAAGGAGCGAAATGTTTATGGCAGCTATCGAACATGACAACCCTTGATCCTTCAGGGATCGTGGCAACAGTACAGTACTTTTCGCTCAGTCACTCGTGCTCACTTGGTCTCAGCGAGATACACAGAATAAACAATGAGGACTTTTTCAATAAGCATTTATTCAACCAGCGTCATTCTAGTATAAAACATGTTTGCTACGACAATCATTAGAAAGAAACAGATGTATAAGATTACAAGCACCAACAGAGTAAATAAAAGGTAGAATTCTACAATGGTGCTAAAACAGTGAATATATGTAGGCATATAGATACATAGCAGTAATCAAGTGTACTCCTACAATGCAAACCCTACCAAGTGTACCTAAGTGTACCTAGCATTTATGTGGGTGTAGAGCTAAGAATTCCCTAGGAAAAAGCCAACCCCATTACCTGATGGGAAAGAACGAAGGACCCCGTCTTGGTCTCAAGTTGGACACCCCGCAAGGGATGTCAGACCACTGTGTGCTAGAGCTTCTGCAGGCCGGGACCCCAGTGTCTTGTGTCAGCGTGGAAGTATCCCCTCTTCCTATCTAGTGTTGGTATGGGTCTTTTATACCATAAAGATAGCCTCAGGGTTCCTTACACAATCGGTGTGTTGTGAGTACGATTATGCAAATGAGCCTAAATCAATACCTGCAATTATGCAAAGTAGTTCTTTTGCCCTAGGATGAAGATGACCATGACTTTTACGCAGAGTGTGTTCATGCTGTGATGTACGTCATGTGCAGGGGACTTTTCTAAGAATCCTCATGCATAATAAATGAGGCTAGTTTCCAAGAAAGTGATCGACATTTATTCAGCACATAACTGGGTAAAAGGTCAGTGCTAGAACCATTATGCAGAATAAGGTAGGACAAATGTAGCTACCTGGGCCTATATTGGGGTACATTGGATTACATAACACCTACTCTCCATCTGAAGGTCGATAAGGTCAACTAATGCTTAAATATGCCTGATAAAAGAATAAAAACATTTTCAGAAAAATCAGTGTCTAAAAACATCTAAAAACATGGTATATGTAAAAACAATGCTATTAAAATTCAAAAAAGCTCTACAGGTCTACTAAAAAAAGTTAATATATGATCAGACTGACTGAGCACTCCGAAAGTCATGGTGCTCAGAGAGAGCGGAAGAAAAAGAGAAAGCAAAGCGATGTTTAGCATTATAATTTGGTTGTTTTGGAAAAAGGCTGAATTGTTCCCATCACACGGAGAGGCAAATGTTTATGTGCCCGTGTGGAAGACGCAACATCACCGTTGCTTGCATCCGCAGATGGCGGTCACTGTAACACCTCTTGTATCAGGTCAATGGAGCAAAGGTGTTCATCTTCAGTTCCCGCAGCAGCCGCTGAGGAAACACTCGATACCTGCGTGCTTGTTGCAGAGCCGCTGTCCGTTCCAACAGGGGCTGAAGCATCCGGTGGAGGCTCCAAGAATGTCGTCATCAACATTGGAATACACTGAGGACAATGTAATACGTGGGCCTTTAACCCGCTGCGTGCGGACGGACGGGAGCCGTCTGACGTCACGGTGGGCATGTGCATTGGACGGCTCCCGGCCTTCCTAGCACCCAACCACGGGGAAGGCGCTCCCCCCATGGGCCGCCCATCAACGGGCCCCCACCAGGGATGGCAGCGGAAGCCCTTTTGCTTCCCCTGCACCCTCCCTCTACGTCTCTAATGACGTCAGCGCGCACTGCCCGCTGACGTCATTAGAGGCACCCAGGCACGCTGGAAGCCATTTGCGTCCAGCGCCTCCAGGAGAAACAGGTAAGTTTCTCCCTGGGAAGGGTGGAAGGGTTTTAAACAAAGAGGCATCGGAGGAAAGGAAGGCTTTTCCTTTCTTCCGATGTCTCTTTGAGCATTCCTGCTGCACGATCGCACATGGGGCGCGATCGAGCAGCAGGAATGCTTTAGACACCAAGGATTTTTTTTAAATCAATTTCCTGTTTTCGGGGAGCGGCCCCTCTATTATTTTCACTGTTTCTACCCACCTGGTGGGCAGATCGCCTGATTATTTTGTGTGCCCCACTAGGCCACCAGGGATTTGTTAATTCAGTTTTGTGTTTGCGGGGAGCGGCCCCTTGGGCAAGGGTTGCTCCCCTTTGAGGAGCAATTATTTTGGCCGTTTCTGCCCCCTGGGGGGCAGATCGGCAGATTATTTTTAATTTTGTGTGCCCCACTAGGCCACCAGGGTTTTATTTTTATTGTTATTTTTGATGTCGGGGAGCTCCCCTTTATGTGGGTGATTATTTTGGCTGTTCCTACCCCCTTGGTGGCAGATCGGCCTTATGTTTTTAGGCCCATGTGCCCCGGGGGCAGAAGCCATTAGACACCAGGGATTTCTTTTATGTTGTTGTTGGGGAGCGGCCCCTTGGGCAAGGGTCTCTCCCCTTTATGGGGTGATCATTGTGGCAGTTTCTGCCACCTTTGAGGGCAGATCGGCCATATGTTTTTAGGCAAGCCATTAGACACCAGGGATTTTTTTGATCTTGTTGTTGGGGAGCGGCCCCTTGGGCAAGGGTCTCTCCTCTTTATGGGTTGATCATTGTGGCCATTTCTGCCCCCTTTGGGGGCAGATTGGCCATATGTTTTTAGGCCCATCTGTCCCCAAGGAGGGCAGAAGCCACTAGACACCAGGGTTTTTTAAATGTTGTTGTTGGGGAGAGGCACCTTAGGTAAGGGTCGCTCCCCTTTTACAGGGGTGAATATTTTGGCTGTTTCTGCCTCCCTTGGGGGTGGATCGGCCTTATATTTTTTGGCCCATCTGCCCCCAAGAGGAACAGAAGCCACTAGACACCAGGGCTTGTGTCAAAATCTATTTCTGCGATTGGGGGAACTGCCCCTTGGGCAAGGGTCGTTCGCCTTTTAGGGGGTGATTATTTTGGCTGTTTCTGCCCTCCTTGAGGGCAGATCGGCCTTATGCTTTAAGGCCCACCTGCCCCCCAGCTTGGCTGGCGGATTGTGTGTGGACTGGTGCATTATTTGCATGTGATTGTAATATTTGTTTCTTATTGAAACTACTGTAAGATATCTATGTGTAAATCATCCCATGTACTGTATAATTGACGTATCATGTTGACTCATTTTTAGAATATTTTTTAAATTCATATTATGTTTTATGTGTTTTACGGTATTGGTTATTTGATCTATTATGAGGAGACTATTTTCAAAATGCTTTTATGGTTGTATTTTTTTAACCGAATAAAGCTGAATTGAATTGATTGTAATGTTTTATTTCTCCTTTTTATTCTAGTGCAAAGCTTTTGATTCTTGTTTGCGGTTTTGGCAGTGGTTGTTCTGCAGTTTGCGTAGTTCCATGCATTTGGTAAGAAAAACATTTTTGTTGTGTTTACTCCAAATGAGTATTATTGTCATGCATGAATGATTTTTTTGTAAGTGGTGTCATAATATCAGCATATTTAGTTTATGATTGAGCGTGAAATTCTTTTTGTATTTGTGTACAATGTGTATTGCGTTGTCTTATGTGTAATTTTCTTTTCTTTTTTAGTGGGATATTGTTGGTCCTTGCTGTGTCTGTGCAGAGTAGGTGGTGGTGAGTCTAGCTGTTTCTGGCAAGTGAATGGTATAGTTTTGGAGTATATAGGTCTTTGTGATAAAGCCACATTTTGTTTATTACTTATTTTACAAAGTTTTTGTTGTTGTTGACTTGTTTGACAAGTTACCTTTATTAGTAAAGATTATGGCTAGCCGTAGAATTACTGCTCAGCAGGTGGTTGGTATGCTTTTTGAATCTTCCTCTGACCATGAATATGAGCCTGTCAGTGTGTCTGAGGGGGGGAAACAGGCATTACAACGCAATGCCTTTACTACGCAATGCCTTTACAACGCGGTCAATACAACGCAGGATCCATAACAACGCATGCCATTACAACGCATGTCCCTCACTGACCAGCACCTTCCCTGAGGTAAGCACCTGGCGGTGTTAGAATAGTAATTTTTGTTGTAATGGAATATGCGTTGTAATGGCTTGCGTTGTTAATGGCATGCGTTGTAATGGAAGCTGCATTGTATTGACCGTGTTGTAAAGGTATGCGTTCTAATAGTTTGCATTGTAATGTCATACTTTCGTCTGAGGCAAGGAGGAAGTGCAAGATTCTGGCAGTGAGTTTTCTATCCACGAGAAATCATCTGATGATGAAGCTACTCTCAGTGAGGATGAAGCTACTCTCAATGTGGATGAAGTGCCTGTTTTAGAGGAGGTCACTGATGTGTCGATGGTGCAGCAAGAGGCATCTGGATTGCAGCCTGGGGCTGCAAGGCTTCCCATGGGAAGTGCTGGACTCTGGGTTGATCCAAACATGGTGCAGCCGGTGTTGCCTGCCTTTAGTGGTGATGCAGGGTATAGGGTGAATTGTGAATTTCATTTTGCCGATACAGTTTTTTCAGTTGTTTATGGATGATGTATTTTTGGCTGAGATTGGTCAGCCGACTAATTTGTATGCTGAACAGTATTTGAGGGATAACAGTGCCAGACTTAGACCCCGCTCTAGAGCTAGCCGGTGGACTCCCACAAATCTGGATGAGATGAAGAAGTTTTTGGGTTTAACTTTTTTGATAGGCTTGATAAGGAAGCCGTCCCTGGCTTCATATTGGTCTACCAGTCCCTTGATGGCAACAGCCATATTTCCTGCAATTGTGAGTCGTGATTGGTATTTACTTTTGCTTCGGATGCTGCATTTTGTTGATAATGCTTCGGAGTTGCCACAAGATCACCCTGACTGTGACCGCCTTTTTAAGATTCGGCCTGTCCTTGATCACTTTGTAGATCGATTTTCAGAGATCTATACTCCAGGGAAAGAAATAGCTGTTGATGAGTCTTTGGTCCTGTTCAAGGGCCGTTTGGTTTTTTGGCAGTACATTCCAAGCAAGAGGGCACGTAATGGAATTAAGATGTATATGTTGTCTGAGAGTAGGACAGGATATGTCTATAATTACCAGGTCTATACTGGTAGGGATTCCACTATTGACCCCCTGGTTGTCCATCCACTTTAGGAGTTTCAGAGAAAATTGTGTGGGAACTTGCTAGAGGAGTTTTTACCAAAGGTCCCCATTTGTACCTAGATTACTTCTACACTGCTGTGCAATTGTTTAAAGAAATTGTTCAAAGTGGACGCTCTTGCTTGTGGCACAATCCGCTATAACTGTTAAGGTTACCCAAAAGAGCGTGTTTGCAAAAAGGTCCAGAGGGGACAGTGCAGTGCCTTGCGTAGTGATGAACTGCTAGCTGTGAAATTTGGGGACAGGAGGAATGTCTACACGCTGACTACCATCCATGATGAAAGTACTTCACCTGTGACTGTTTGGGGTCAGGATGCTGAAGTGCGCAAACCTGTGTGGACTGTAGACTACAATAAGCACATGGGTGGTGTAGATAGAGTAGATCAGAGGTTGGAACCTTACACTTCTGTTCGTAAGTCTTACATTTGGTATAAGAAGTTGACCATTCATCTCTTCAAATTAGCATCTTTTAATGCTTTTGTTGGGTTCAAGGAGTGTTCTCCAGCATCAAGGATGACTTTTGTTCAGTTTCAGGAGTCTGTGATAGGCAGTATAGTTGTAGTGGAACAGGCACGTGTTCCTAGAGTTGGAGTGGTGGAGGATGTGACTGGATTGAAAGATCGCCACTTTCCCGATTTAATTCCTCCCACGCCCAAAAAAACAATCCCTGTAAGAGATATAGAGTCTGTTTGCGAAGAGGTATGCGGAAGGAGAGTCGTATGCACTGAGCTGATTGTCCTTCTAATCCTGGGCTGTGTGTGCCCACATGTTTCAGATTGTATCACACTCAAGAGTTTTTGGGAGTAATCGTGAGTCTAACAGTGAACTGCCTGATCTGTATTGTTTTATATTTGTAGTTCTGTTTCATGGTTGGCATTGGAATGATGTATTTAGTAACCACAGTTGTGTTTGTAGTTATAGTTTTCAATCTAGTTCCAATTGGTTTGTGTTTTTTTTCTTGATAAAAAACAATTTGATGACGGTGTGCATGAACTGGCGTTTGGCATGGCGGTGTACATGTACTGGTGCTTGGCTGGTGGTGTGCGTGAACTGGCGCTTGGCTGGCGGTGTGCGTGGACTGGCGCTTGGCTGGCGTTGTGCGTGGACTGGCGCTTGGCTGGCGGTGTGCGTGGACTGGCACTTGGCTAGCGGTGTGCGTGGACTGGCACTTGACTGGTCGTGTGCATGGGCTGGCGCTTGGCTGGCGGTGCGTGAACTGGCATTAGGCTGGCGGTGTGCGTTGTCTGTCGCTTGACTGGCAGTGTGCGTGGGCTGGCGCTTGGCTGGTGGAATGTGAATAGTGACTTGCTGCTGTTCATTACACATAATGCTAGCCAAACGCCACTGCACACACTACGTCAACCGCCAGCCGGTGTAATTGCTGTGTCAGTCATGTGGGTGTATGAAAGTGATGGGCCCTTGAATGGTGCTGTCTGTTGATGTGAATGTTGTAATGTGCGGGACCCGCGGCTGGCGATGTGAATGGTCTTGTGTGTGTCACGTATGAAATGTGTGTGAATGGCCTGTAAAGAGGTTGGTGCCTTGCCGTGGCTGTACAGCTCACGAGCTGTGAGTCATTGATTCGGTTTTTAACCTTTTAATTATTAACAGTGCATTTCCTTTTTGGGAAATCTCTTGTTAAAAAAATTTTACGCTCTGAACCTTCACTCACTCTCGTGCCAAATCCAACCAGTATGTGTGTGTACTTAAGGAATAGTTAGTTTTGAAGAAATATCTGTCTTTCTCTGCCAGGGTGTACATTGTCTATACATTGTCTATTGATGTGAGTGTTGTAATGTGCTGGGCCCGCAGCTGGTGATGTGAACGTGTGTGTCAAGTATGAAAGGTGTGTGAATTGCCTGTGAAAAGGGTTGGTGCCTTGCCGTGGCTTTACAGCTCACGAGCTGTGAGTCATTGGTTCAGGTTTTTAACTTTTTAATTATTAACAGTGCATTGACTTTTTGTGAAATCGCTTGTTAATAAAATATACATTTTGAACCTCTCACTCACCCTCGTGCCAAATTCAACCAGTATGTGTATGTACTTGAGGAACAGATGGATAGGCAGTCATATGTGCCTTGTATGTCTTTCTGTGCTAAGGTGTTGTTTGTCTCTAGGGAAAATCTACCAAGTTTAGATATTTTTGTAAACTAAAAAAAATGGGGAGTACTGGGTGGTGTGCCTCTCATGGATCCCAACAACCTTTTTACTCACAATGCTATGCAAACCTCAAAATGTGACTATAGTCACACATTTTCCTTGCATTACTGTGTCATAATCTTCTCGTAACAGAAAAAACGGAATTTTCTTACCACCCAGCGTTCCCCCAGGTCTCCCGAAAAAAATGGTACCTCACTTGTGTGGGTGGCCTATGTACCCGTGACAGGCAAGGGCACAAAACGTATTGTGGAGACATCAAAATTACCTACCACAAAACGACCTGGTTTTGCAAGGGAGGTCACATGGGTTTTTGGCCTCGGACTTGGCGGCCAACTAGCGAAACCTACCAAACCCATACATTTCTTAAAACTAGACACCCGAGCGAGTCTAGGGAGGTATGGCTTGCCTGGACCCCCCAACGTTTTCCTGCCCAGAATCCACTGTAAACCTAAAATTTAGCCTAAAAAAACACATTTTTCTCACATTTGTGTGGGAAAAATGTGGGATCATTGGGCTGACAGAAATGTCCTACCACCCATCGTTACCCCAGGTCTCCCGATATAAATGGTACCTCACTTGTGTGGGTGGGCCATGTACCCGTGACAGGCAAAGGCCCAAAACGTATTGTGGAGACATCAAAATTAACTATCACAAAATGACCTGGTTTTGCAAAGGGGCGGGGGTCACCTGGGTTACTGGCCCCAGGCTCGGCGGCCATCTAGGGAAACCTACCGAACTCAGAAATTTCTGAAAACTAGACACCCGGGGGAGTCCACGGAGGTATGGCCTGCATGGACCCCTCAACGTTTTTCTACCCAGATTCCCCTGCAAACCTCAAATTTAGCTGAAAAAAGTCACATTCTTCTCACATTTCTGTGTGGGAAAGTTGTGGGATCACCAGCTTGAGACAAATTTCCCACCACCCAGCGTTCCCCGGATAAAAATGTTACCTCACTTGTGTGGGTGGGTCAAGTGCCCGCGACAGTCAAGGGCCCAAAACATATTGTGGAGACATCAAAATTACCTATCACAACACGACCTGGTTTTGCAAGGTGGGGTCACCTGGGTTTATGGCCCCAGGCTCGGCGGCCATCCAGGGAAACCTACCAAACCCAGACATTTCTGAAAACTAGACACCCGAGGGAGTCCAGGGAGGTACGGCTTGCATGGATCCAAAATCAACAGCTAGGCACATTGCAAAAAAATTGTCAGTTTTCAATGGAAAAATGTGTTGTGTCCACGTTGCGTTTTGGGCTGTTTCCTGTCGCGGGCACTAGGCCTACCCACACAAGTGAGGTATCATTTTTATTGGGAGACGTGGGGGAATGCGAGTGGGTGGAAATTTGTGGATCCACGCACATTGCAGAACTTTCCACCACAGAAATATGCGGAAAATGTGTTTTTTACAAAGTTTGAGGTTTGCAAGGGATTCTGGTTAACAGAAGCTGGTGAGAGGCACACAAGTCACCCCATCCTAGATTTCCCTGGGAGTCTAGTTTTAAAAAATGTATAGGTTTGCTAGGTTTCCCTAGGTGCCGGCTGAGCTAGGGTTCAAAATTCAGAGCTAGGAACATTTTTTAAAAAGGGTCAGTTTGCACTGGAAAAATGTGATGTGTCCATGTTGCGTTTTGGGCTGTTTCCTGTCGCGGGCACTAGGCCTAACCACACAAGTGAGGTACCATTTTTTTCGGGAGACTTTGGGGAATGCTGGGTGGGGGGAAGTTTGTGGATCCATGCAGATTCCAGAACTTTCCATCACAGAAATGTGAGGAAAATGTGTTTTTTTGACAAAGTTTGAGGTTTGCAAGGGAGTCTGGGTAACAGAGCCTGGTGAGAGCCACACAAGTCATCCTATCCTAGATTTCCCTGTGTATCTAGTCTTAAAAAATGTATAGGTTTGCTAGGTTTCCCTAGGTGCCGGCTGAGCTAGGTTTCAAAATCCACAGCTAGGCACTTTGCAAAAAAGGGTCAGTTTTCACTGTAAAAATGTGATGTTTCCACGTTGCATTTTGGGCCGTTTCCTGTCGCGAGCACTAGGCCTACCCACACAAGTGAGGTACCATTTGTATCTGGAGACTTTGAGGAGTGTGGGGTGGGTGGAAGTTTGTAGATCCACACAGAAATGTGAGGAAAATGTGCTTCTTTTTACAAAGTTTGAGGTTTGCAAGGGATTCTGGGTATCAGAGCCTGGTGAGAGCCACACAAGTCACCCCATCCTGGATTCCCCTGGGTGTCTAGTTTTAAAAAATGTATAGGTTTGCTAGGTGCCGGCTGAGCTAGGGTTCAAAATCCACAACTAGGCACTTTGCAAAAAAAGCGCCAGTTTTCACTGTAAAAATGTGATTTGTCCACGTTGCGTTTTGGGCCGTTTCTTATCGCGTCACTAGGCCTACTCGCACAACTGCGGTACCAGGCTGTGTCCCAGTAAAATGCCAAAACTGTGTAGAAAATTTTGGTTTTCTGACAAAAGTATGTCTGTCCCTGAAAGCTGAGAAGATGGTGATTTCAGCACCACAAATCCTTTGTTGATGACATTTGCAGGGAAAAAATCAGATACTTTCTTCTGCAGCCCTTTTTTCCCATTTTTTGAAAAAAAAATCCAAAATTTAGCTGTCTTTTGGCTAATTTCTGGGTCCCCTTCAGGGGCATCCACAAACCCTGGGTACCTTTAGAATCCTCAGGGTGTTGGAAAAAAGGGTGCAAATTTGACGTGGATACCTTATGTGGACAAAATGTTACAGGGGCCTAAGCGCGAACTACCCCAAATAGCCAAAAAAAAGGCTTAGCACAGGTAAGGGGGGAGGGGGAGGCCTAGCAGCGAAGGAGTTAAGGGGTCCAGTAGTACGTCCACGTCCCGTGGCGCAACCAATAGAAGAGTCAGACATATGTCCAACATGCATTTAAATCCACAGAAGAGGCAGCAGAGCACAGGCAAGATGCAATCAACACAGACTGGTCTGAACGATAGGAAACAATGCTCGCTTAGCTCCTGAAGCCGAGGTGTGCCCAGATAGAGTACCATGCATTCACGGCAATGTCGCATCAGGAGTGCCTTTTCCATCTCTAGGGGAACTGGGCTGTCCATTGCGTAGCAGGAAAATTAAAAGCAGGATACCCACCACATGTAGTAGGGCCAGCGGAAGACCCCTGAAAACGCTTCCCACTACGGAGTGTATAAATGCTGGAATAACTTCGAAGATCGTTGGAAAGGTGCTTAATAGTACAGAACCTATGCTCTTAAATAGGTGCACGATCCGTCTTGTATCAGCCATGTTAAAGATATGATGAACCATTTCCCCGAAATGGAGCGGGAAGTTCGTGCGGACTAGCGCCTGATTCTCAGCAGAAGACCTTGCAACCTGGAGATCAAAAGTCTCTCGGGCTGAGGTTAAGGCCACATCCTTCTGAAAAAGATGGCTTTCAATCTGCTCAGAGAATCAAACCATATAAAGGAAACATTCAATGAAGGCCATAGCGTTGCCTCCCTAACTGTGTGGGTCGGTGGAAACAATAGTTGCATGCAACACGTAACCCTGGAACTTACTGTGACCAGATACGCAATGCCTGGTACCATTTCACAACAGCCTTGATCATTCAACATCAAATAGCTCCCATTCGAGAGCAGTTCGAACACTGGATGAATCACGGCAGCTGGGGAGCCCTTCAAGTGACATGATAAGTTTGAAACCAAAGCATTACAGGCTCTGTAAAGCGAAATGTCTTTACAAACTAAAGACCCACTTAAAGCTCTTTCGCAGTCTGAACCACTCAGAAAAACGTCAGCTTCCCCATTCCTGCATCTAAATCTGTACGGTAGTTCCCAGTACTCATGTATGTATCCCTCTCCCAAAGCTTCATACCTGCCTATCTGAAGATACTGGAGACAGTATTGAAATTGGAAAGTCGGGACTGGCAGTGTAATAAAGCCATGGATTAACCATTCCATGGAAGGTGACTCAGCCATGGTGAAAGGTAATTGGTCCAATTTTTCAATGTGCAACATGGTATATTTTGCATCTCTTCGTGCCATCGTTGTCTGTCTTTCTGTAAGATTGTATGTAGAAAACAGAGTCGTATTGTTGATATACCGCCAGGGCACGTGACCAGAACGCAATGAGTGTAGCGTCCAGCTAAATAATAGAATGGATCGCAATTGCGATTGTCCATGTTGTAATATAGACAAATCCTATTCCATTATATCTATTACAGAAGACACAATGTTGCCCAGTAAATAAATCCTGGATGATAGTGTGGTCATTCCATTCTCGACCATTGAAAAGTCTTTTCTAGGTTAACCCTATCAATCTCACACAATCTCTCAGCAGCCTCCTGTTGAGAGATTTTCCATACTTTATTATAAATAGCATATATAAGAAGCGCTTCTGGCGTGGCTTCTGGGGACCTAACAGAAAATCCCTAAGATCCACGTCATCTGAGAGACGGGATAAGTCTTGTTTCACCTGGGACAGTGTCGAGATTCTTAGCCACTCTAGGCATAACTTCCCAACACTGTAAGATGTCACCACCCCGAGTGTTTTGTTTGTACATAGCGCTGTTCAGGCGTATGGGTACTAAACCCTTGGGCGGTACCCCTGAATCTTGACTGACACCTATGTGTGTCGATAGGCCAAACCAAACATCCCTTTCAATTGGGGGCCAGATGAATTATATGAACCATCATGTAGAATGGCATCTAATGTATCTTCACTGTGTTGTGTGTAATTGTGCCATCCCTCAAAGTGTGTAAGTGAGGGAATCCAAGTTGTGTTCAAGTCCTTGATCTTGGCTAACCCAAGACAGGAAGTCTGTTGCACTGTGTCATTCAGGAAGATTATCTGGTGTGGTATGAGGCATGCTCTAAATAAGGCCTCAGTTCCCTGAACTTGCCAATCTTTGGTCCCCCATTCAGATTTTGTATCTATATTGTCCCTTCAAAAGTCAAAACCCTGTAAAGACAGTTGGGAAATAAAAGAAGCAGAGTATATCAGCTTGGTGAGCATATTTTTCTTTGCAGGTGCAGGTGCAAGCCTATAATAATATGAGGTCGGGTCTGAAGTGTTAAACCCAGAAAAATAAGCAAACCTTTGTGCAAATGTTGTTGAACTACCTTTCGGTGGTGTTGGGCAACGTTCCCATTGATGGTAAGAGAAGAAATTACGTGGGATACTTGCTTTGTGCAGGAAATGATGACCATAGTGTTGATAACAAAACATGGTGTAAAAATAAGGTGTATCATCATACAATTCATTGTTTGAAAATTCATCAGATTGTTCTAAATCAGACAGCATGCTATTTACAATTTCAAAGTCCCAATCATCAGAGAAAGTACTGGAGGTGATGATATCACTTAAAGAAATTTTAAATAAGTGTGGTATTTTTGAAAGTTCAGTAGGACCATATACATCATAGGAAACTCTGTCCCAAACTATTCCTTCAGGAACTGGAACTGGTGTAATGTTCACGAAGAACAGGTCTCTCTGTTGACGGTGTGATGATGCATGCGGTTTCAGTACCAAGTTGACATGTACTGCAGAGCGTTCTGGGAGGTAATGTCCATTCACGAGCAAGAAAAAGAGTCACAACACCTATCCAAATGACTAGGAACAGTAGACAAATAGCAATCCAGAGCTGTAACCAGGGGTTAACAAACTAAGTCTTTTTCAGCCAAAGGTAGAAATCACGAATTTGTTGTCTGTGGGAAAGCAGGCGGTGGTGTTAAATCGGGTTTACTTGTATCCAATGAGAAAGTATCAAAATCAATGAAGTAGCCAGACGCAGTTCGATCTATCTTTGGTAGCTCTGCAGATTTTGTATAACTGGCAGGTGTCTCCTGTCAAGACATATTCACATAGATGTCAGAATTAGGCCGAATAGAGATCTGTGTTTCATTTGTACTTTGTTGCTGTTCAATTTCAACAGGTACGAGGTCCATTCCATTGTTGGTAACTCCTTCATTACGTAGAGTAGAATCTTCGAATGTTATTAATCTTTCAGTCTGAACTTCCTGTATGGTAGCGAGAGGAGATCGGTGGCTACCCAGGAGCCTACAAGGCCTACTATTAAGTATCAGCCACATAGTGTGGTTCGAACAGATCAATTGAGACAAATCTCTTTTCTTTCTTGCCGGCTAGGGGTGGAAGAAGTACTGTTCTTGTTACTTCGACGGCCAGGACAGGTACAGGCTCTCTGTAAGATGGCCCAAATTCTTTCTTGTCCACTATTTTTTCCTCTGACCAGGTCCCCAATCTTCGGGACCCAGGCAGGTCTCGCCGGAACAGCTTTCACTTCCCCAGTGGCCGTGCGTTTCACTTGGACATAGCTTTGTAATGCCCGGAATTCATTGAGTTCCTGTAAAACAGCCAAACAATCATTCATGTCAAATGGTTTTTCATCCGCCACTGTGCTACCACAATCGAGGTCGGATACCCACATTCTACTCCCGAACAGGACTTCGTATGGAGTACGGCCCCCTAAGGAACTTCTTGGCATGTTATTGAGTGCCCTCTGGACACCATATAGGTGACTGACCCAACTGCCACCTGAGCCTAATACCCTTGCTGTTAAGGATTGCTTTAAGTCCCGTTTTTCCCTCTCCACAATTGAATTTCCCTCGGGATGATACGGGGAGGAGTACCGCAATGCAACACCCAAACTTCCCATCGCTTCTTTGTAAGCCCGTGAGCTAAACGCAGGGCCAGGGTTGGAATGTAATGTGCCAATTGCGTATGTTCCTATGAAGACTCGCAAATCCTTTATAACAGTTCGGGCATCAGTCGAGCGCTGGGGCCAAACCCACAGAAATCTAGAGCATGAATCCTCTGCCACCAGGATGTACCTGTAAGCCCCGCCTGATTGTAAGGGGCCGCAGTGGTCCAAATAGACAAATGCGAGAGGTCTGTCTGATATCAGTAGTGGTGTTTGTGGTGGACGTGTTAAGGTGGAACTTTTCATCTGCTGACAGATGTCGCACTTAAGGACATAACCCTTGGTCTCTTTAATAAGACCTGGCCACCAATAACGCTGCTTCAGTAATGAAATAGTTGCAGCGATACCTGCGTGTTCTGAACCCAGACCCTCGTGTGTAGCTAGAACTAATCCTAATCTGCGATCCATGTTTGGTATTACTCTATCTCCCACTCCTGGAATTTGAGATACAGAATATTTTGCGCATCTTACTTGTAGGAGTACTTGAGTGGAAAACCTTTTGGCAAGGCTGAGCTGTTGTTGCGCGTAGCGTTCACAGCTATCATTATCTGTCCGTCTATCCTCGTACTAGAACGAGTGATTGCAGCAATGGCAGTAGTTTGCACTGTCACCTTGGTGGCTTCATCAGCCAGTGAATTCCCTTTAATGTGCACGCCAAGATGTTGATGACTCAATGTTTGAATTACATGAGCCCGTGGCAAGCCATTTTTCAGCTCTGCCACCTGTTCCCAAAGCAACTTGTGCTTTATTGTGCAACCTCTTGAAATTTCTAAACCCATCTTGGCCCCAATAGTGAAGATATTCATTGTATGACTGGACACAGCAAAACCAATCGCACACAATGAGTGTGGGGAATTCACAATCCGTGTTTTTTAGTGCCAGTATCAGGACTTTTAGTTCTGCCAGCTGTGCCGTGCAATCTCCTAGAGACTGCGTCCATGTATTGCTAGGACAGAACTAGCCGTCCCGCATACGTCCCTTCAAAATTATACATGCTGCGCTGTATTGCTGTTTACATCCTACAGCAGGCTGGGCAGATCCGTCAGTGTAACTGATGTATTCATACTGATCTAGAGGCACTATTTCATTCGGGAGAGAATATTCTTGTTTGCATTGCAGGAATGCTTGTGTTTTTAATGTAGAATCAAATTTGTAGTCTACATCTGTTGCAGTGAGAGAATTAGCCCATTGTATCCATCGCGTATGCAGTGCTTTTACATTTGGAACACTTGCTTTGGTAACAGACTCTAAAGTTGGTACCAGAGTCACGACAATAATTCTTTTCCTCTGAGCTAGTGCTCTTTCTCTCACTACAGCAGTCTGTACTGCTCTCAGTATCTTTTCAGTGGATGCAAAAGGCATTTCGGTGTTTGTATACAAATGAGATTCGTATGCAATGGGTACAGTCTCGCCTTCATTGAAAGTTAGGTCAGCATACCCTGATTGACCTGCAACTACACGGATCACCAAATTTGTGGTGTTTACACGAGTATGTAAGTGTTTGGGAGCTATATGAAAAATGCAGGAGATTGTGCACACTTTTGTATTCCAGTAATCTTGGTTTTTAATTTCTACCGTTCAGCGTGCTACGCTATTGTTATGCCTGCCTAGCATATGACAAATACAAGTAGGGTGGCCAAGTTCCAAAGGCAACTTGGACGCTAGCGTGCACTGCTATATTTTCTATACCTCAAAAATAAACTATATAAACCAATTTTTTCAAAATCTTTCAAAAAACATTTTTTTACTTATTTCTTTTAGACTTTTCATAACATAACAGTCCTCAATGTTGAAACATTATTCAAAACATAAATGTATTTTACATGCATTTGTACAAACAATTGATGTTGTATACAAGTTCAGCAGAACAGCGCCCAATGCATTTCGGGACGAACTGTCCCTTCATCAGGGGCAAAACCTGTTAATTGAAAAGAAAGTTCATCAGAAGATGTGCAAATGAATATGAATTAATATCAATCTTTGTTGTAAATCTTCAATGATTGAAGAGCATGTCACCTCGTAGTGTAAAGAAACCTGTTGACACTTATTGAGCCTCATAAACACCCGAGTGCTACCCCTTCTGTGACATACAACTGGACAACACTTACATCCGTAAGAAGGAAACACCGGATATGCTGGACAACCTTCCCGTTGGCCTGTAAACATATTAACCTAACGTTATTTCTGGTCATGTTTTCACTCGTTAGTAGTACATCATGTTTTCGAGAACATAAAATGTGCCCGCATACCTCACGACAACCTTGTGGAACCTCAGGGTCACCTGTGATTTTCACTGCGTGGTAGTTAACCTCTTGGATGCTAAAACCAAAAACTATGGAAAACCACTATTTATTATGCTCAACAGGATATCCCCATACTTTAAAATGTCCGTTTAGCTCTTAATAACACCGGAGATGTTAACATACCTTAGGAGACCGCTTAGTGAAAATGACTATTTTGACAGTGACACTATGTTGAAAGGTCAGCACCCATATATTAACCTACATCACTCGTATTCTGGGCAAGAGTACACGATTTGAGCCATCCGAGCATTTCATTGAGCACTGCACCATTTGAAGATGGCGCCCGTTGAGATATCGAGGATTTATTTATGCGTTTTTATATAGCGCGGACTTTACCCGAAGGTGTCAGAGCGCTTCACAATAGGAACAGTAACATTGCATGAGGAGAAGGTTACAAGTGAGCATAATACAAAAGCAAGCGTTACATTACATGAGGAAAAAGTGACAATTGTGCAAATAACAAAAACAAACAAGATACAAAAAGAGGTATACGTTGCAAGAGGAAAAAGTGACAGGTGTGCATGATACATAAGATACAAAATACAAATAGAGGTATAATACTGCAATAAGTGACAGTCACTCAGAACACACTGGGAAGGCACTTCTATAGGCATGGAGTACAGAATTTCCTATAGTGGAAGAACTTCCTTGAGGGAGTAGAGAGGGCGTGAATTAAACAGGAGACTTAAAATGAAGGGTACACAAACATAAAATCCAACACAGCACGCAAGGGTGAGGAATGTACAGGAAAAAGTACAAATTTACAATGAAGAGCGAACTTCCTAGAGGAGCCTGAGAATGAAAGTATTAGTTCTGAAAGTGTCTTTGGAAGAGAAGAGATTTGAGGTCAGCTTTGAAGATCCGGGTAGAGGAGGTGGCACGGAGCAATGGGGGAAGCGAGTTCCAGATTCTCACTGCATTGCCTGAGAAGGATTGCGCCATCAATCTTTCCCTTTTGAAGACGGGGGGCTCAAGCAGAAGCTTTTCCGCATTGCGAGAAGGGCGAGAGCCATCGGACAATTTCAATTTATTCGCCAGGTAACGAGGGGAGGACGTGTGTAAGGCTTTGTGTGTGATGCAGGCAGTTTTGTAAATAGATCTTGCCTCGATCGTAAGCCATCGAAGAGAGGACAGGATAGGAGTGATGTGGTCGCTTCGTTTAGACCCTGAAATGAAGCGAGCTGCTGAATGGAGGATGGATTTGAGAGGGGAGAGGTGGGATTTGGGTAGGCCCGTCAGAAGAGAATTGCAATAATCCAGTCTTGAGAGAACCAGAGATTGTACCAAGGTTTTTAAGTCTTTCTCCGGGAAGAACCGACGGATCCCCCATAGAAGGCGCAACTGGTATCGTGCGTTCTTAGCAATAGAGTTGATGTGGGAGATTAGGTTGAGTCTTTTGTCAAGAATGACACCTAGGGATTTAGCGCTGTCGACAATGATGGGTTTGTTGTTGAGTAGGTTCAGCTGATCCATCCAAGATTGAACAGGAGGAGGTGAGAGGGAGGTAGAGAGGAGGAGGAATTCAGTTTTGGCGGGATTAAGAATGAGTTGGTGAGCTAACATCCAGTTGTGAATAGAGTTGAGAGTAGAGTTGAGTAGTGAGAGATCGTGTGCGGAAGACACCTTAAGGTAGATTTGAGTGTCGTCTGCATAAAGATGGTAATGGATCCCAGATTTGCTTAGAAGGTTTGCCTAATGGTTCCAGGTAGAGATTAAACAAAGTGGGTGCCAGGATAGAGCCTTGAGGGACGCCTTGACCTACAGCCAATGGAGAAGAAAGACTGTTCGCTATCTTGATCATTTGGGATCGGTCCGAGAGGAAAGAGGCAAACCATTTGAGCACTGTGCCATCCAATCCCATTCTCTGTTGAAGAGTGTTGAGGAGGGTGCTATGATTAACAGTGTCAAAGGCTGCACAGAGGTCTAGAAGAATCAGAAGACACGATTCCCCAGAGTCGAGTATATGCAGCGCATCATCAATCACTTGCAGCAGGGCTGTTTCAGTGCTGCAATTTTGGATGAAGCCAGACTGGAAGACGTCGAGGAGGTTATTGTCCATAATATGCAAGGAAAGTTGTTTCGCAACACATTTTTCTGTGATTTTCGAAAGAAAAGGGAGGTTGGTGATAGGGCGGAAGTTGTTGAGGTCGTTCGCATCGGCGGAGGGTTTTTTAGAAGAGGGGTGACCTGACCTGATTTGAGGGCAACCGGGAGGGAGCCTTGACTGAGGAAGAGATTGACTAGCCTGGTCCAGTAAGAGAGAGTATAGGTGTAGAAATCGATGGCAATGTCGCTAGGGATGGGGTCAGAAGAATGGTTGGAGGGTTTAGTTTCGAGGATGCATTTGAGGAGGTCATCTTCCGAGATGACGTCAAAGTTCTGCCAGGTAACTAAGGATTTCCGCTCCTCAATGGGGGAGGGGTGGGCGACCTGATCCACCAGTGCTTTGACCTTTTCATCGAAGAATATAGCGAAATCTGCTGCTTTCTTTTTAGGAATCCTCAGGCTTAATGGTTAGGGGAGAACAGTTTGGGTTTTTGATGAGGTCAAAAAGTTTTTTGGGTCTGTTTTTGGCTGAGTCAAGGAGGGATCTGAAATGTGATGCTTTTTTAAAGAAGATGTGGTTGTGATATTTGGATCTTGCTGAGCGTAAAAGAGAGAAATTGGAGGTGGAAGGAGATTTTCTCCAATGTTTCTCCAGGAATCTAAGGTTTTTCCTTTCATCGTAGAGAGCTTTATTGAACCAAGGTGCTGAGGGGGTGGGTCTTTTCCTTTTGCTTTGGAGAGGAGCGACATTGTCGATTTCGACTGCTAGTACTGAGAGGCACTGAGAAGTGAGAACGTTGACATCCACGCTAGGGTCTAGTCTCGGAAGTGATCGCATAGCAGAATCACAAAAAGTGTCCAGATCAATGTTCTTAGTGTTGCGGAACCAGGTAGTAGCTCTTTTAGGTTGGCCGAGAGTTATAACGTGCGATAGGTGAAAACGGAAGGGAATGAGGAAGTGGTCAGACCAGTCTACATGGATGGGGGGAGCAGTAGTCAGCAGGTCTGCTTTGGATATGACAAGGTCCAGAATTGAGCCCTTGGAATGTGTGGTTTCCGTGCAATGTTGGAAGAGATCATTGGCTGAGAGAAAGGTGGCAAGCTTGTTGGCAGCCGAGTCTTCCAAAGAGCCCCAGTGGAGATTAAAGTCACCCAGGAAGATCTGTCTGTCACTTTGAGAAAATTGGTCACTGATGAAGTCAGTCAGTTCCTCCACAAAGGAAGAGCAGTTACCGGGCGGGTGGTAGATGGCATGGAATCTAAAGGGTGAGCCGTGATGTATTTGAAGTTCTAGGGATAGGCATTCGAATGTACGGAAAAGGGTGGTAGGGAAGGCTTTCATTTGAAGGGAGTTCCTGACGATGATAGCGACACCGCCCCCAATTTTGTCTGCCCTGTTATTTCTGACGATCGAGTAGTCAGTGGGTACCAGAAGATCAAACAAAGTATGAGAGGAGTCATTAAACCAGGTCTCAGTGAGGAAGAACATGTCAAGATTTTGGTGGCTGATAGTATCAGAGATTTCCACTTTATGTTTGATTGCAGATCTGCAGTTGTGGAGCAAGCAGTGCAGCTCCGATGCAGATGTTTTGGTGATGGGGGTGTTAGGGTTGTTCAGGGAGATAGGGATAAGATTCTTGAATGAGGGAGCCCGGTACGAGGGAGGCTGGTAAGGTCTGAGAGAGGAGATGGTCTGAATAGGATCGTTAAATGCCTCGTTTTATTCAAAAAATGGTTGTCAACCGGGGAAAATGGGTAGGGGAGCAAAACCTTATGAGTATCTTTGCCTCATGGTTATTGTCATTATATTTATGGTTGGGCTTGAACGGATTGCGGTGATTCTACAGTATACGGATGGTACTGCTAGATGTTTAGAAATGGCGCTCGTGATCGTCATGCGGGCACTCTCGCAAGAATGTTGCTAGAGTAAACTTATGGCGGCTGTGAGCCGGAAGACGTATCCAGTTGATAAGCGGGAGAATTGAATCGCGGTGGTGAGGACGAGAGGTAAATGGGATGAGCATACATTTCTAGTATTAACTGGGTTTAGGTTCGTGATTTTCTTGAAGTAATGGTAGCTATTTCATCCCAACAGTATCGAGAAGTGGTGTCCATCAACGGTATTTGCACTTGTTGTTTGAAAGGATTACGGATTACCACGAGGTACGTGATTGCAAGGGGGCTAAGACAGTATAATATGATCGTTTTAGGCTCGTGTTCACGAGTAATAATGGTGGATTACTTGAATGTTATTGAAGCATCAAGATTATCATATCTTCTACGATGCCTTTAGTTGTTACAATGACCAAGATGACTTAAGCGGTCTCCTAAGGTATGTTAATATCTCCGGTGTTATTAAGAGCTAAACGGACATTTTAAAGTATGGGGATATGCTGGTGAGCATAATAAATAGTGGTTTTCCATCGTTTTTGGTTTTAGCATCCAAGAGGTTAACTACCACGCGGTGAAAATCACAGGTGACCCTGAGGTTCCACAAGGTTGTTTTCTTCTTACGGATGTAAGTGTTGTCCAGTTGTATGTCACAGAAGGGGTAGCACTCGGGTGTTTATGAGGCTCAATAAGTGTCAACAGGTTTCTTTACACTACGAGGTGACATGCTCTTCAATCATTGAAGATTTACAACAAAGATTGATATTATTTCATATTCATTTGCACATCTTCTGATGAACTTTCTTTTCAAATAACAGGTTTTGGGCACTGTTCTGCTGAACTTGTATACAACATCAATTGTTTGTACTAATGCATGTAAATTACATTTATGTTTTTGTATAATGTTTCAACATTGAGGACTGTTATGTTATGAAAAGTCTAAAAGAAATAAGTAAAAAAATGTTTTTTGAAAGATTTTGAAAAAATTGGTTTATATAGTTTATTTTTGAGGTATAGCAAATGTAGCAGTGCACGCTAGAGTCCAAGTTGCCTTTGGAACTTGGCCACCCTACTAGTGTTTGGGAGCTATCATGTCAGCTTGTATGGAACGGAGAATTTCTGTGTGTTCCTGTGTCCAATGTTGAACTGAAAAATCAGGTCTGATTCGGCCGTAGAAAGGTTTTACCTTTTCTGCGTAATCCAAAATGTATGTTCTGCCAAAATGTAGAAATCCTAAAATGGATTGTAAACCTTTCAGAGTCTTTGGAGGTTGAAGCAGCGCACATTTTTCTAAAAAACTTAGCTGCCAGACTTTTTCCCTCACTTGATAGCCCATATCCTAGAAATAGGACATGGAGGTGGGCAATTTTTGATTTTTTAAAGTTAATTTTGTGGCCCACATTGGCGAACCCCAAAATTATGTTGTTCACCCTGTGCAAGTGATCCAATAGCTCATCGTCCGTCAGATAAATATCATCTACATAGGACAATGCCTCCTCATCACAATTTTGAAGAAACTCTAATACTCTTACTGAGAACAACCCGGGGCTACTCTTATACCCTTGGGGCAGTCTACAGAATTGGCGCTGAGACACGAGCGCTGAAAATGCTGTCAAATGTCTGCTTTCAGGCGCTATATTTTGGCAAAATAATCCATTTGAGATATCTAGTGTTGTCCTTCCGCACAATGTCATTCATTAATACGGCACTGTGTGCATTTTGTACTTCAAATGCTTTCGTGCATGTGTTCGAATGCCTGTACTCTAAAAATAGAAGGTATGAATTGTCGGGTTTCATTACAGGAAACAAAGGATTATTCATGGAAAAGGTGCAATTTTCAATCAAACCTTGGTATTCAAGTTGATCTAAGATCTCCTTGACTTGTTTCTTTGCGTCATGTTTTATTGGGTACTGCCTCTGTGGAGTTGGAGTAGTTTTATCTGGGATTTCATGGTGAGGTGACTCAGCATCCCGCCCTACATGATTGCGGTACAGTGCGGGAGCTAGTGCTAACGCCCACTCCTGTGCGTATGTATGTTTTAGTGACTCCGAAACGAGGTCGGAAAAGGCTGGTAATATTACGTCTTCCCCTTTAGGGCAGTCCATAACAAACTCAGGCAGCCAATCTCATTCAGCCAAAAGGATATCGTATCCATAAGTCAGGTTCTCCCAAAAGAGACCTTTAACTTTTCTTGGTATGTCGCCCTCCATTTGGAGCGTAATTTCATATAACTGACGTGGGAAACATACCCTTGTATCAGGTGTTTCCACCTTGATATGTTCATTCAACGCTGCTGTCACCAGAAATTCCATCAGGTTCTGGCGAGCTATTGTTACTTCTGCTGCGCTGTCTAGCATCATCAGAGCCCATTCACCGTTCAGTAGTAGAGTCCTCAGTAGCCTGGGCATTTCTTATTTCAAGGCCAGCTACTTTCTTCTTTTTAAACTGAGGTTTAGTTTTGGGTTTATCTTCTTGTTCGATAATGTAGTCTGAAGTGTGATGTGTGTCTCTTGGCTTGACTCGCTCTTCTGATCTGCGTTCTGACCATCCTTCCCTCTCCGAGTTTTTTGATGAACCCTGAAAGGAACAAGAGGAACATGTATCAGTATCCTGATACCTGTCAGGTTTTTTAATACGGTCACGGTTCATAAGATTATATTTTCTATCAGAGGGCTCCTGTTGAGGAGACCCACCCCGTGATCCTGATGCCAAGACAAGTCAAATGATGCATTCTGCTTATTATGTTTTGATTGATTGTTATCCCATTTCTTTTTAGAAGAATCGGGTGCTTGCTTCGAGTTATCCTTTTCAGGATTACCCGATAATTGTGGTTTCACAGGTCTAGCTCCCAAGTTATCTATACCTAATGAAGCATAGGTATCTTCGATAATCTTAGTTAGTTCTCGCTCCTGTTGTGCAGGAGTGCATTCCCTCAGGCGCTGGCATATAGCCAGCACTGCTGCCTCCCCTTTTATGTTAGCTAACATAATTGTGAATACCTGGGCAAAATTGCCTATCAATTTCATCCCTAAGTCCAGGGCATGTTCTGCCCGGTACTCATTCTGTATTTGTTTCAATACTTCTTGTATGACTGCTATTGAGGGGGTACCATGAGTTCTGGTATAAACGGCAGTGAAAACTGTAGCCCAAGTGGTATAATCCTCTATCAAGGAGCTATTCCCATTGGCAAGCAAATTGTCAGTATTCTGTGTTTTTCTTGCAGGTCCATGTGGGGAAATTGCCTGAAGCGGTGCTATTTTCTGTGCTATCCAGAACGGCATTTGCTCATGTTTAGTGGACATTCTTCCCATAATCGCGCTCAGCGTTTGTGGGGTGATTTTTGTCGAAGTCCCTTGCGGTTGACCAGCTTAAGTGACCCTTGTAGGTTGAATTGTAAGTGTTCACATTACGAACTGTGTAAGATTTCTGTATAGTTTTAATATCTCTCTGTAAAGTGTACGTAAGTCTGCTGCTGGCAATGTATCAATCTCTGGATGTGGTGTGTAAGCAGCTAGGACTATCCAAGTCGCTCCTTCTCTGCTGAGCGGACCGAGTCTCATATTTGTTGTGGTGTGGGGGAGGGCGCCTTTAAACCAATTACTATATTCTTGGTAAGTTCACAGGACTTCTATGTCCTCGTATGGAGAGTATTCTTCAGGTGTCTAATCTGGAATGTAAGTATGAAACACCTTTGTTTGTGCATCTGCAGGTGGAAATTTGATTCATGAATAGAATACCTCTGTCCTGAATGCCTCGTGTGCCTCAATCATAAAGGTAACATGTCCACCAACTGCTGGGAGGCCATAATCTATTAATTTAATAGTAATTGCATGTCTGCAATTTTCTGAAATGTTAAGAGCACCTTCCTGCTCAGCTTCCTTTGCACTAGCACCACTCATGCCAGCCTCCCCGTTGTTATATTATGTAAGGAAGTATTAACAAAAAAGAGATATGGTTTTGCACAATGTGGGGAATTTATAATCCTTCAAGCTTGAACAAACCTATAGCCAATACATAAAATATATCTACTCAGCTGTGGCGGATTTTCCCTTCCCACTCCAGATGTCTCCGATTAAATGTGAGCAGGGGTCTTTGAGAAAGCACGACTAAACTACTCAGATTATACCGTTAAATAAGAACCTAACCAACGTTGGAGGCCATGTCGTGTAGTTCCTAATAATACATAGGAGCTGCGCGCTTAGACAACATAAACTAAGGGATTTGTGTCCAGACTGATTCCAGACACCCCCAAAGTATATGTTAGCCTTTAGACCAGCTAGCTCACAGTGCCACCATAAGCCCCCTAACCTTACCAAGGAGTGAACAGTTTCTGGCAACTATCGAACATGACAACCCTTGATCCTTCAGGGATCATGGAAACAGTACAGTACTTTTCGCTCAATCCCTCATTCTCACTTGGTCTCAGAGAGATACACAGACTAAACGATGGGGACGTTTTCAATAAGCATTTATTGAACCAACGTCATTCTAGTATAAACATGTTTGCTGCGACAATCCTTAGACAGAAACAGATGTATAAGATTACAAGTACCAACAGAGTAAATTAAAGGTAGAATTCTTCCAGTGTGCTAAAACAGTGAATATATGCAGGCATAGATACATGGCAGTAATCAAGCGTACTCCTACGATGCAACCATACCTAAGTGTACATAGCATGTATGTGGGTGTAGAGCCAAGAATCCCCTAGGAAAGAGCCAAGCCCATTACCTGATGGGAGAGAACGAAGGACCCTGTCTTGGTTTAGAGTTGGACATCACGCAAGGGATGTCAGACCACTGCATGCTGGAGCTTCTGCAGGCCGGGATCCCACTGTCTTGTGTCAGCGCGGAAGCGTCTCCTCTTCCTATCTAGTCTTGGTATGGGTATTTTATACCATAAAGATAGCCTCAGTGTTCCTTACACTATTGATGTGTTGTGAGTACGATTATGCAAATGAGCCTAAATCAATACCTGCAATTATGCAAAGTAGTTCTTTTGCCCTAGGATGAAGATGACCATGACTTTAACACAGAGTGTGTTCATGCTGTAATGTACGCAATGTCAGGGGACTTTTCTAAGAATCCTAATGCATAATAAACGTATACACATAAACAGAGAGGCAACAGTTCCCAAGAGAGTTTTAAGGACAAAAGCAATTCTTGAGCCTTCAAAGTTGGAATCAAATCTTTCGCGATTTCCTTAGGAAGCAGTATTCAATTTGCATCTACAGCGAACGGGTCTAGCCGGCATGCTGGACGGAAAGGCACTGAAAAAGGCAAAAACTAACTTTTACACAAAAAGAATTGAAGATAATTGCAGTTCCACTAAAGAACTATACAAGGTTGTTCAAGAACTCTGTAATCCCACTAACTTGATACAAACTATGGAATCCACGACAGAGAACTGTGAATTGATCAATAATTTCTTTATTGATAAAGTGTCAAAAATTAACACGTCCTTCGACAACGCATCTGAAGATATCGATATCGATTGGGAAAATCTAGCACCCAACCCCCTGGCCCAAGCCCAACTAGACACTCTGACTCCATTCACAGAAGAGGAGGTAGCTAAAGCAATGTCTGAGGTCAAAGCAGGATCACCACTGGATCCCTGCCCACACTATATATTTTCACAACTCGGGTCTGTTTTATGCCCTTATGTCACCAGAATTTTTAACGAATCCCTAGAATCAGCCTGTTTCCCAGACTTATGGAAGAAAACAGTGGTTTTCCCATTATTAAAAAAAGCAGGCCTAAAAATTCATGACCCAGCGAACTACCGTCCCATATCCCAGCTGCCATACCTTTCCAAGGTTTTGGAACGCTTAGTAAACAAACAATTGACTACCTTCCTCGAGACTAATGACTTGATTGGCCCTTCACAGACGGGTTTTAGGACTAATAACAGCACTGAAGCCACCCTGTTAGCCATATCCGATAACATCAGATCACTTCTCGATGAGGGAAAAGCCGTAGCTCTGATTCTACTAGACCTCAGTGCAGCTTTCGACACTGTCTCCCACTTTAATCTACTACGAATTCTGCACAAAAAAGAGATCTGTCATAAAGCCTTAGCTTGGTTTGCATCATTCTTAAAAGACCGAACACAAACAATACAAATGGGATCTTGCTCTTCTAATCCAAAAGACGTTAAGTATGGGCTTCCCCAGGGAGCCACCCTTAGCCCCACCCTCTTTAATGCTTACGTCTCATCTCTGGCAGACATCAGCAGGAAATGGGGATTTGAAATCTGCTCATATGCTGATGACACGCAATTGGTGATTCCCCTCACAAATCGGCTGACAAACACCGATACTAAGAATAACCTTATAAACTGCCTATCAGAACTCGCAGGTTGGATGTCCAAACACTGCTTAAAATTAAACGCCGATAAATCGGAGGTCTTGCTCTTCGGGGGAGCCCGTACAGTCTGGGACGACAGCTGGTGGCCCCAGGCCTTGGGCACCGCCCCTGTACCTAAGCAGTTTGCAAGAAACCTCGGCATCATCTTCGACGATACCCTATCCATGCAAAAACAAGTCCACACGTTCTGCGGAAAAGGTTTCGCCACCATAAATCTTCTCAGAAGACTTTTTCCTTGGATTCCCTTAAAATGCAGAAAGTTGGTGACTCAAGCTCTGTTTTTAAGCAGGCTGGACTACGGAAATGCTCTTTATGTGGGCATGGCTGATTATTTGTTCACCCGCCTTCAAATAGTTCAGAACGCCGCTGCTAAGTTAATTTGCAATAAAAAGAAATTTAGCTTGGCTACCAGCTGCCTAAAAGAGCTCCACTGGCTACCAGTAAGACAGAGAGCTAGTTTCAAGATTCTCTGTTTTGCACACAAAACATTGCATAAAACTGGCCCTTACATTCTACGAGATAGGCTAGAATTCCATGCTCCTTCACGGAACTTAAGATCACGCTATCAGGCCTTTGCCTCAGTCAAGCGTACATACAAGGTCAGAATGGGGGACAGATCTTTCTCTAAAGCAGCAGCGGCCCTATGGAACAATATCCCACTCGATCTACGCCTCACTGAGGACCATGTACTCTTTAGGAAGAAACTGAAAACCACTCTCTTTCCTAGATACTGAAGCTATCTAAACTAGGTCAAGAGTAAGCCGCTTAGCACATGCATTCTTTCCTAGCGCCGTGATGTCCCTCGGGATGATTGATGCGCTTTACAAGAACCATAAAATACAAATACAAGGAGACGTAAGCTAAGTCTCCGTGCCTTCACACAGCTCTTTCATACGCCCTGGTCTCTCTAAATAGGGGGATTATAGTGGCGACTTTGTGTGGCGAATTGAATACTGCTTCCTAAGGAAATCGCGTTATACCAGGAAAACGTCCACACTACATTTTAGCCTAACACCAGGACAGGAGGTGTGGCTATCTGCTTCATAAGGTTCTTTTACCAATAAGTCCACGTTACCTAAAAGGGGATAATAGGACTGCGGCGGGGAACTTTTGGAGTTTCTCAGGGCCCTGATGAAGCCTTTTTGAAGGTGAAACGCGTTGGCTGCTCTTGCACGAACTGACACAATAAAGAAAGATTCGACTCCAACTTTGAAGGCTCAAGAATTGCTTTTGTCCTTAAAACACTCTTGGGAACTGTTGCCTCTCTGTTTATGTGTATATAACTGTTATGTATGGTCTATAAGCAGTGGGCCATTGAGGTGGGCAGCAGTGTATTTTAGATTTTGTTGCAGACTGTTGAAACTATCCCTTGGCTGCTTAGTATTTTGAGTAGGACAAATGTAGGTAAAAGTTCATGTAGCTACCTAAACCTATATTAGGGTACATTGGGGTACATAACTTAACTATATACTGGCTGCACCGAAAGCGGTGATGTTTGGTATCAAACATGTTGGAATCCTACCCCAACACCAATTCCAGTATTCGATGTAGATCCCATGTACTGGGTGGCTCCCCTAGGGAGCCCCCCTGTATTCCCGGTACCAGCCTTTCAGGGTCTAATAGCAAGCTAGCGCTGCTGACGACCAAAGACACGATTCTGCCCTCCTGCTGCTAAGCCAAGCTCGAGCAGGGGAAGGTAGAACAATAGGTTTCCTGTCACAGACAGGACTTAGTGTATTAGGCTGGGGTGGGGGTGCTTGCCAGCTCGACCAGACAGCTTTGAAGGGCACATTTGGTGCCTTCCTTGCATACTCCAGTTTGAGGCAGTTCAGGGAGCCCTTAATTCCAGCTCTGGAATCAAACTGCCCAAAGGACATGGGAGTATCCTCCCCTCTGTCCAGCTCCTCCTCTGGTAGGGAACCTAGAGTTGTTCAAACCCTTTCCTTAGGGTATTTAAGGGCTTACCTGTGGGAGGGTCCTCAGATTCATTGTGGGACCAGATTCAGATCCGAAACCACTTCTACTTCTATTGCTTTGGCACTTTGGGCTAAGTTGGACTTCGCTTTGGGAACCGAGACTGCATGTGGGAAGACTCCTGCTGCTCCTGTTCTCGTCGTCCTGCCAGTCTTCTGCGTCGTCTGTGTTTCTGCTTCATCCTGGTTCTTCTCCAGGCTTGTGGGCATCCAAGACACTGAAGGAATCTCCCTTGGAGTGAAGGAGTAACACCCCTGCATCTGCTAGCACCGCAATGAAGCTGACCGGTCTGCTGCTCTTGACATCCTCCGGACTTCGAAAGGCCCAGCAACACAGGTGGTGTCTCTGCAACTCCCTCAAGGCCTGCACTGTCTTCTCACAAAGTTTGAGGCCAGTATCCCTTGTCTGAACCGCTGGAACAGCACCCCTGTGCACCACATCGACTTGCCGTTACCAAGGCTTGTTGACTCTTCTCCAGAGATTTTCAGGCTCCAAGAAGCTCTAGCCTCCAGCATCTCTTCCTGCCAAGATCTTTGTCCTATCCGCATCCTCTGCACCGTGGGCCTGCATCTTTTGTGAGTTGCTTGAGGTTCTCTTGCGACTCCTGTGCCTTCGGCCTGTGGGTCTTCTTGAGGGTCTTCTATGGCTCCAGTGGGCTCCCCTGTTTGCTCAGGGCCTGCTCTGACTCTCCTGCACTTGGTGAGTCCCTTGGATCTTGCTGGTCTGGATACTGCACCGTCTTCGTTTTCCACGTCTGTTGCTGCTGCCAAGGGTTGTTGGTGCTCCCGCCGGACACCGACCCCCTGGTTCTCGACTTCCGACGTAGGACAGCTCGTGAACGGCTCCTGGTCTTCCACAGCATTGCCGTGTCTTAACAGCTGCAGCGACAAGGTCACTGTTAACCCTCATGCATCTTCCGTCATCGGTGGTCATTGGTCTTCCCTGGCACCTGGTCACTCCTGAGTGGCATAGACTCTGTCCCCTCTGCTTGCAGGTACTCCTCTTCTAGAATCCACCCTTGGATTCCACTGGACTCTTTCACCTTCTCCGCCAGCGTCATCTTCACTGAAGTCCCCCATTGTGGTCTACATCGGTTTCCGACGTCACTTCGCACCTATGCACCGGCTTCCCTGGTATAGGTATCCTGGTTTCTAGGGTATCCACGGGTGGGGTGACTTTCTAACCTTCCATCTTCCACAGGGTTTCTTTAGGATCCTCTGCGAAGGGTCCTTCTTCTGCAAAACTGCAACTGCGACTTCCCCATTGGCTTGCATTTAGTACGCAGCTGTGTTTCCACTCTGCACAGAGCCTCCGTGGGGTTCCTGGGTACTTACCTTGGGTAGTTCCTTGGGTCCCTAGCTCTTCTAAGTCTTCTGGGTCAAGTCTCGACTTCGGTCACGGTTTACATTCCACTTTATTAGTATATGGTTTGGTCTCCCCTGGAGACGACTGCATATTTGTGCTATATACCTGTTCTCCTTTTGAAATATTGTGCGCATTATGTTTAGATCTCCAGGTAGGAGATATACCATTGTGTTAGTGAGTGTGTATAATAAATATTACTATTTTTATAACTACAATGTGTGGTTCATTTTCATTTGACCTACACTACATGATTAGTACTGGTAAAACAAGTTGTTTAACACTCCTTCTGGACTAAGCCTGAAAGCTGCTCTCCATAGTTACCACTTAGAGAGCTTTCTAAGGTTGTCTAAGACTACTAAAATCACGATAAGAGTTGTCTGGTTTAGTGCAGGGTGCTTCACTTAAATAAGTGTGCACCATATACTAAGCCAGCCTCCTACAGTCCTCTTCTGCACAGCATGTCCCTTCTTTGCTCCACCGTACCCCACAAAGAGTTGGTCATCCACCCAGAACTCTCAAGTGCGGTTAAGGTAGAACGATAATGCTCTTTTTGGGTCCAAACGGTGGAGACACTCTTCTTCCTTAGAAGGATGAGGAGGAGCATAGAAGGTGGGCAAGGTGACAGAATGCCCTAGGTGGAAAGGGGTCACCAATTTAGGCAAAAAAGAAGCCCTAGTGTGGAGCACTACTTTGTCTGAAAAGACAGTCAGGTAAGGAGGCTGAGAAGAGAAAGCCTGCGATTCGATCACCGTCCTGGCAGAAGTTATTGCCACTAAGAAGGCTGTTTTGATAATAGGCAGCCAGAGGGGGCAATTGTGCAGTGGCTCAAATGGTGCACACATCAGATAAGTGGGGACCAAGTTGAGGTCACACTGGGGCATGATAAAAGGTGAGGGGGGAAACAAATGTGTCAGCCCCTTCAGGAATCTACTTACAATAGGGGACTTGAATAGTGACGGTTGCTCTGGCAACCGTAGAAAGGCAGAAAGGGCCAAAAGGTAACCCTTCAGAGTGCCCAGAGCAGAGTCCTGCTGAGCAAGAGATAGAATAAAAATGAGAATGTCAGATAGGGAGGCAGACAGCGGGTCAATAGACCGTCCTGTACATTATTTACAAAGGTTTTGCCATCCGCAGGCATATACCGACTTAGTGGCGGAACGCCTGGCTGCCAGAATAATTTCACATACTTCAGAAGGAAGGTTGAATGCTGTTAACTGTTGCCGCTCAATCTCCACCCAAGGAGGCAGAGGGTTGACAGGCTTGGGTGGAGGACCTTCCCTTCTGCTGCGACTGAAGATCCTCCCGAAGGGGCAGCCTGATCGGAGGATCGATGCTCATCTGCAGAAGTTCGGGATACCAAACTCTCTGTGCCCAGTCCAGATCCACCAAAATGACTTGGGCCCGGTCGCTCCTGATTTTTCTGAGCACTCTAGACAGGAGTGGTATGGGTGGAAAGACGTGCAGGAGGCCTGAGCTCCACTACAGACGAAAAGTGTTGCAGAGTGAAAGCAGCCTTAGAAATCTCAACGTGCAAAACTGCTGACATTGCGGGTTCTCAATGAAGGCAAACAGATCTAACCAAGGCTCTACCCACCTCCGAAAGAGTCCTTGCGCCACTTGGGGATGGAGACGCCACTCGTGATCTGCTGGGCACCGATGTGGAGCTTGTCCTCCCTGGTTCAGGGAACCGGCCAGGTGTTGAACTACCAGGGATATGCCCTGTTGTTCCAGCCAAGTCCAGAGAAGCAGGACCTCTTGACAGAGGATCCACGACCCCACCCCGCCTTATTTGTTGCAATACCACATGGCTGTGGTGTTGTCCATGAATACCTGAACCAGCCTTCCCTTGAGAGATGGTAATAAGGCTTTCAGTGGCAATTGGATTGCACAAAGCTCCAATAAGTTGATGTGGAACCCGGCTTCCACCTGAGACCAGAGTCCTATGATCTCCACCTCTCCCAGATGGCCGCCCCATCCCAGAAGTAACGCATCTGTCACTACTGAGATCTGGTTGGGGAAGGGAGAGGGGTTTACCTCTGACCCAATCAAAGTTTGTCAACCACCACTGCAGATCTTTCGCAGTTCCCTCCGAGATCTGGACCAGGTCGGTGAGATTTCCCCGATGCTGCACCCATTGGAACTTCAAGACCCACTGCAGAGCCCGCATGTGCCGTCTGGCATGATTCACCAGCAGGATGCAGGAGGCCATGAGGTGCAACAGCCTCAGAGTAATTCCCACCGAAATGCAGGATAGAAACTGAAACATCGCTATCATAGACTGAATATCCTGGACTCGCGCTCGGGAGGATAGGCCCAAAACTGCGCCGTGTCCAGAACGGCTCTGATGAAAGGGAGCGTCTGAGAGGGAGTCAGGTGTGACTTCAGCACATTGATAGTGAACCCCAGCAAATGCAGGAGGTTCGTCGTAGTCTGGAGGTGGGAGACGACTGCCTGCCTTCAACATCGAGTCGTCGAGATAGGGGGAAGACTGGAACTCCTGATCTTCGCAGATGAGCTGCGACCACCGCCATCACCTTGGTGAACACTCGAGGGGAGCTCGTGAGGCCAAAGGGGGCACGGTAAACTTAAAGTGCTTGTGGCCCACCGTAAACTGCAGGTGGGGCAATGGGCAGGCAGGACGGGGATATGAAAATAGGCATCCTGCAAGTCCAACCCTACCATCCAGTCTCCCAGGTCCAGGGCAGACAGAACCTGAGCAAGAGTGAGCTTCTTTAACTTCTCTTTTCTGAGGAAGTAGTTGAGGGCTCTGAGGTTGAGCATAGGACGAAGGCTTCCATCCTTTTTGGGGACCAGAAAATAGCGAGAATAGCAACCGCAGCCATTTCTGGCCCGGGAACCCTCTATATAGCTCCTTTGGCCAAGAGAGTCTTGACTTCCTCTTGAAGCAAAGCAAGGTGATCCTCCATCAGCCAATCATATGTTGGAGGCATAGAGGGAGGGGTAGTCCGAGTGGAGGGAATAGCCCCTTCGGACTATCTGCAAAACCCACCTGTCCAAGGTTATGTCGCGCCAATGGTGGAGGTGATGGCATATCCTGCCACCAACTGGACGCCCATGATCTGGGAGGATTGGACTAGGAAGGTTTGGAGGCAGTTGAGGGAGGGGGGGGGGTTTGTGGGCTGACCGGACTTCTAGCCGCCTGACCCACGAGGTCGAGGCAAACCATGACCATGGCCACATAGAGGTTGCAGAACTTGTACGGTCATCTGGCTAGGGAAGGGCTGGGGCATCTAGGAGCCCCTTCCGTAGCCACAAAAGGAGTGAAAGGCAGACGCAGGACAGGATGATACTGAGAGGCCCAAGGATCTGGCCATAGCCAGCGAGTTCTTGAAGCGCTCTAGCAATATGAGATGTGAGCCATCAAAGGGCATGTCTATAAGGTTGGCTTGCACATCCCCATAGAAGTCAGACATTCTCAGCCAGGCATGGACCAAACAACCACCGTTGAGGAAATCACTCTGCCCAGTGAGACTGTCATGTCAAGGCCACAGAGTATGGTAAACTTTGCTGCATCTCTCCCGTCTACAAAAGCTTGGGAGAGGGCAGCTTGGTCCTCCTCTGGGACTTGTGGCAGCACTTGCGCAACCGTCTCCAATAGCGAATGGGAGTAATGGCCCAAGAGGCATGCAGTGTTTACCGACCGCAATGCTAGGCTGGTGGAAGATAAGATTTACTTGCCAAAGCTATCCAGCCTTTTGGATTCCCTACCCGGGGGTGCGAAAAGGAACTTGCCATGGGAAGTAGAGACTTGGACCACCAAGCTCTCGGGGGTCGGGTGAGAGGACAGGAAAGCAGAGTCACCGGGTGCAGGGCGATGGAGGCGGGCGATGGTTCTATTCATAGCAGGCCCTGTGCTGCGCTTCGACCAGGTGCCCAGAAGACGTCAGTTAAGACCTCATTAAATGGAAGCAAGGGTTCCGAAGTGGAGACACCAGGCTGTAGAACCTCTGTCAAGACGGTCTTCACCACCACAATAGGAAGCTGCAGGTCCAAGACTTCCACAGCCTGACGCACCATCATAGCGAACGAAGCCCCCTCCTCTGTAGCCAGGTTAGGAGGAGAAAGCATGCCAGGCTCTGGAGAGGTATCCAAGCCACTGGCATCACCCAGTCCCTCGTACCAGTGCATTTTCTCTGTATAAAGCGGGACTTCCAAGGGGGCCTTCTGCCCCTCCCAATCCTCATTTAATCCTAGCCCCTCAGAATAAGGCTGAGGATACTTGCAAAAAAAAAAAAAAAAGTCCTACTACCCTGATTTGCTTTTACCACTGGAAAAATCACACCGTGAACTAGTCCAGAGTGATTTTAATGTCTTGCTTCTTCCTTGCTGATTCCAGATGGCTTATGTTTTTCTTCTCTTTTTCTTTCTTATACGCTGCAATCGCAGGCATCCGTAACTTGGTCCCGCTGCCATGTGTGTTGGATGTATGAGATGTAGAATGAAAAGTGTGTGAGATTGCAGTGTGATTCAGGAGAGTGTATGGGTTGTTATGCATTTGTTCTTAGTACTAACAAGGTGTCTTTTTCAAAATTAATGTTTTTGTCTTTTGTAATAAACAGAGAAATCATGTGTCAGTTTAAATACTGCTATAAAATTAATAAATGAATATTTTTGAAAGAAAATGTAAAAATCAGACACTTATAAGAATAAAATTGTTAAATCATTCTGGACTAGTTCACAGTGTGATTTTTCCAGTGGTAAAAGCAAATCAGGGTAGTAGGGCCTTTTCTTTGCAAGTTATGTGTCGTTTTGTCCCCCAGTCCTGAAACCTGATATTTAAAGTTGAACTTACTGAGGGGGGGGCCTTTTTCGTGCTCTAAGGCTGAGGATACAACAGAGTCCAAGGGCAACATCAGTGGACACCCGGCCAGCACCGTCTCATCCGGAATTAGGATGGGGGTGGCGCTACCGGGGAAGGTCGAATGGGTGCGACCGGCACCGGTCCGGTAAAGAATCCAGGAGGAGCCCTGGGCGCGGGCCGGAAGAGCTCCTTCCGCTGAGCCTGGGGGGCCCGAAGGCACGCTGGCAGGGTCAGGTCACCCAAATATGGCTCACATGGCGTCATACAACTCTAAACTGGGCAGGGGGTCACTCCCAGCCCCAGAAAGGGAGGGAAACTCGGAGCCAACCCAGAAACCCGCTCTGCGGAGGGGGGCCTCGAGTGCAGAGACTCCTCCATCCGGGTGTTTTTTATGGTGCTTCTTACCCGACCCCTCTGAAGCTTTTGAATGAGGTGGCGAAGACTTGAATCCCCCGGAGTGGGGCTCAGACCTTCCTCTCGACCGAGACCAGGAGCAGGAACGAGATCTCCGAGGAGATCTCCGAGGCGCCTGATGCTGGGCCGCAAGCAGCTTCAGGGATTGCTCCCTCAAAGGCTTCAGCACCATCGCCCGGCACTCGGAGCACGACTTCAGGTCGTGGTCGCGCTCCAGGTACCAAAGACACATGAGGTGGGGGTCTGTCAATGACATGGCGCGGTGACAGGCGCCGCACGGTTTGATCCCCGAGGTTTTTTTAGGACATCCTACACCACAAAAAACTCAAAAAGTTTTTTAAAGTCTGTCAAAAGGACAGAGTGTAACTCTCTTCGATGGATCTTCACTGGCTTGTGCAGAAAGAAAAGAACTGACATCAGCGCGCCGAGGTGGCTCCTATATAGATGACACAGACCTTGCAACAATGAACTCGACACCTACGACGTCATGTAAAGTCGACCGACGTCACCTACCAGCGCGCAGGGGTACTGCTAAAAAAAAATTCTTCCAGATCAAGCCAACGCCTGGAAGTTCCAAGGTAAGGCATCTGCGGCTAGATGTCTCTATCAGATAGCGCGTGCTGTCATGTGAGTTGATTTTCCTGCCGCTCAAGTAGAACATCTGCTCGTGGGCAGCCCTATGAAAGTGACCACTTGAGACCGCTGGCAAGTGGTCACTTTCAAACGCCCATGTTAGAAAGTCATGCCAAATCTCACTTGCGCTCCCAAGCTTGTATATTCCAGAGCCTCGTGGGAGAAAAATTGCATCACGCGCCGATTGGCGGACTTTGGCCAGAACTCGACGTCAAAGAGTAACGCGGAGTGGCCAAAATTCCGTCAATTTGCAGGCGGAACGAAATATTTCACCCACCCCCTACTAAAGAATCCTGTTGAATTTCCCTGTATGTTCCTCTAGTATGGATTCCATTTGCTGCAGTGGGTCAGTGTGGCCAGGGGGTCGTTGTTAGCATTTCCATCATACCCCTTTTTTTGGGGGGAGGTGGGGCAACCTGGAGGCCTCGTGTTTGACAATTCCGGTGCATTCTGCTTCTCAAGTTGAAATGCCCCTCGACAACCCCCCCACCCCACCCCCAGTAGCACATAAGACAATAATTGTCACCATTGGCCTATGGCTGGGGACTCCCCATGGGTTAAAATACATAGTCCCATTATTGGCAACACACCCCACCCACACCACAACAGAGTATGCATGCATAAATAAATACACAACACAACTTTTGTTTGGGAAAATTAGTGCTGCAGGTTTATTCCATACAAAAGTATGCGATATGGTGGGTTATCTTATGGGCGATCCAAGGGCAGGCAGCTGTACCAACCTATGCTGCCCTGCCCGCCTGATGAGCCAAGCACTGTGGAGTAACCAATCAGCGCTACCCTTATGGGGGTGATCCCTTACTGGATCACGTGACACATTGGTCCCTATTACTCACGCCCCTTTCAGGGCGGAGCGTAGCAAGGCAAGCCCCCGGTTGTTCAGGCCCACAACCGCCCGAAGGACTAACGGGGCGCCGACGTAATTGTTCCAGGACCCTCCCATGAGGCTCCTGGGATTTGGCTCTGGCACCCCTATTGTGCTCTTGCAGAGGTACTCTTCTGTACCCATTTGCTTCCAGATCGCCCTGTAACTCCTCCTGCAACGAGAAAGAAAACATTACAACGTTCGATGTATTTCGCCTGCCAACCCCACGCCGGGTAAGCGGTAGGGTGGGAGACGGCGTGTCCGGCGCAAAGAGGACGCCAAGATGGCCGGGGGAGGCATAAATACCTCCCCACCTCCTCTGCGTGCCGGAAGTGACGCGTCTGGTAGGGGGACTCCTCCTTGAGTCCCGCACATCATTGGGGGGTGGGGAAGTGCCCAAATGGCACTAAAGGGGCCGCCCGTTTAGGGTGGCCCCCTGCGGGGCCGCGGGCAGCCGCATAGTCCCATTATTGGCAACACACCCCACCCACACCACAACAGAGTATGCATGCATAAATAAATACACAACACAACTTTTGTTTGGGAAAATTAGTGCTGCAGGTTTATTCCATACAAAAGTATGCAATATGGTGGGTTATCTTACGGGCGATCCAAGGGCAGGCAGCTGTACCAACCTATGCTGCCCTGCCCGCCTGATGAGCCAAGCACTGTGGAGCAACCAATCAGCGCTACCCTTATGGGGGTGATCCCCTTACTGGATCACGTGACACATTGGTCCCTATTACTCACGCCCCTTTCAGGGCGGAGCGTAGCAAGGCAAGCCCCCGGTTGTTCAGGCCCACAACCGCCCGAAGGACTAACGGGGCGCCGACGTAATTGTTCCAGTACCCTCCCATGAGGCTCCTGGGATTTGGCTCTGGCACCCCTATTGTGCTCTTGCAGAGGTACTCTTCTGTACCCATTTGCTTCCAGATCGCCCTGTAACTCCTCCACAGCTCTGGAGGCGGCCCCCGTCGCCTAAAGAGCCCCCCACCAAAACAGCTCCTTTCTCACTGCAACCTGAAATTTCCCGGGCCTCATTCATGTCCAGAGGAACAGATCCAAGCCCACCTGTGCAAGTGCACCCCAACATTGTCAAATTAACCTTTGGTGTTCGCCCGGCATAGCTCATGCCTGATGAAGCCAAAGCCCCTTGTTCTGCAAACTTGCGCATGGAGCGGTTTATCCTTCTCTGGGAATGTACCAGTGCCTCACATGCGCTGCAAGAATGTGATGGCCTCCCAGGAGGGAGCTCTACCCTTAAACATCGCTGTATTACCCTTCAAGCTGATGTGGCTCCCACCTCCTGCAACCTGAAGTTGCAGGCCTTCTAGCAGTTCGTGCTCCCTAACACCTGTTTCCCCAATACCTGGAACAGCAGCACACATGCTTGAAGACCGCTTCCACAACCAGGCTATATACTCTGGCTATGCGGGCGGGGCATTTCCTGCTCAACTGAAGCAACCCGTAACCCGCCCAGGGAGCAGGGTGCACCTACTTTGTTGAGGTTGACCAGACATGTGCACCGACCTTTGTGATTAATAAACCATGGCGAACAGGACTGATCGCCTAGCGCACACTACTGCAGTACATCAACCATTTGGAGTGACAACTTCGCCACCTGCCAGGCTTGCTTAACTAAAGCTCGATGACAGATACACACATACCTGCTAACCAGCTGTGACCCTTGATGTTCAACCCAGCTAATGACCTAGTACCTTGATATTCCAGGGAATATTGCCCTCCACAAGATCAAGCCGCACATGAGCCTATGGCCTACACCTACTGGGCCGAGGTGCATAGTGTGCTCTGGAATTGTCAGTGATGGTGCTCCAAACACATTTCAAACCGCTATTGGAGCCACAGCACACATTCTGGCCTCAACCAGCTGGCGCATGCCACCTGAGCTACCTTGCCGCTGCGAGATTTTGCTCTTAACGCCAACCTCTTGCGGCTACTGGTGCACATAGTCTGTAGGTCTTGCCTCCACTCTATTTATGCCGATACCTGCAATGTACCCCTCTGCCCCTGTATGGGCGGGAAAATACCCGTAACATTGCAAATCCCCCTGCACTCACAGTCTCGGGCAGTCAGGAGGGGGAAGAGAGGTCCATAGAATTGGTTCTGCTATCTTGCTTGGCCACCTAGCCCGCAAGCACCCTCGTCTGACAGCACCCTATCTGCTGTGTCGCCCGTGCAATGTCCGCGCCCTGGCGCAGGACGTCCCGATCGACACCTCTTCTAACAGACTGCCTTCAGGAAGCTGGAGTGAACGGTTGTATGTTGTGCACTGACCATAAAACCTAGGTTTGCTTGGAGAGGGATCAATTTGTTGCACTCAAACTAGTGGCAACGTGCAGTTCTATAGCATTCTACCCTGCAGGGTGTGCCTGGACGATCCTAGACACCCCCTGTGAGCCAACCTGCTTTGACCCAAGATGCAAGGCACTACACCCGGTACACTTGGTTATCCCGAACTTAATTGCCCTCCCCCGGAATCGTGTGTAAAGGTACCCGGTCCCTGAATTACTCCCTAATAGTCTATGTGTCACGCCATGCTCCTTTTTATTCCTTGTTCAAAGCAGTGAACTCGCTCACCCACGAGACCTGCTAGAAGCAAGTTTAGTATAGCCTGTACATGGAATTAAATTCCCCCGCCAACTGCACAGAGGGCAAGCCACACTCACTGCTACTGATGTCTGACTAATTGGCCCTTGGAGGCCGTGGCAGTACTGCCCGGTCGGCAAGTACGCCCACGGTACAGTTGTAATTTAATACCTCCTGCCGCTGACAACTGCAGGTGCCTAATACCGGGCTGTGTGTATGCGGCCCAGGAAGCCTAAAAATAGGCTTGGTGTGGATGGGTAGTTAGCAATGCCTGGCAATAAGTGTAATGCCTTTGACAAACCTCTCCTGACTGGCATCTATGCCATCCTTAAACATTCACGGTTTTGCCACATGTCACCCTTCTGGTTGGTGATATGGAACCTCCTACCCAGCATAAGCGGACAGTCTCGCGTTGCCGTCACACCACCTGTGTATCTTGAATCACCCTCCTGTGTCACCTAACCTCGGTTCTAGAGTGCACTTAATCCACGCCGTTGACCAGAATTTCACAGGCCTCTTTGATTGCTAGACCCTGGAGAACACATTGATGGAGTCAATTCTGGTTTGAAACAATATATATGCATTGTGCCCTCTATTGGAGACAACTCACCCTCATGTGTAGTTGTGGAGTGACAACTACACCAGTGCCTACACAAGTCACCCAACAGACAAGTAGACCCTGACTACTTTGTGTTCTGGTGCTAGATTTGGGAAGAGTCTTGCCTTCACTTGCTGCTCCCTGGGAAACACACAATGCCCGTGCTCTGGCTACAACTCAGCGATGCCCTCGTGTGGCAATGAACCCCTGGTCAAATAAGAGTGCCACTCCAACTAATAAAACTTACACCTTGACCATGGGTGGGTGGAGTCTAGCTCTCCCCAAACTTCTGCTGTTGAAACCCACGGACACGCCTCCTGTCAGTTCAAATTAGTAATTCCTGTCACTGACCACCACAAGGGGCTCCTACTGGGCTGTGTAAGTGAGGCCCAGGGTGACCTTGACGATCGGCTTGGTGTGGATGGGTGCTAACATTACCTGGCTGAAGTGCAATCCCTTTGACAAACACTCCTGCCAAGATGTGCCACTCAGGTAGAAGCAAGAGTTATCCAGCCCACCTTACTTCCTGTCCCAGTTATCTGAGTAAATTGTGAAAGATGCACATTTGAAATGGTAGCGGATACTGTAACTTACGCCTGCAAATGCTCTGCACAGAGCAGCCCGCTAGACAATGGCTTCCATTGAAAGGCGGTGCCAACAGACCTCCTAGCTCTAAAGGCGGTACCTCTGAGTAGGGCTCTACTCTAACAAGTGCCCCATGCATCGGATACCGCCTCCGGCTGCAAGCCGCTCAGTGCTACTGATGCCTTGGCACTTCATGCCCCACAGCCAGCTCACCCTGCTACAATGCGCTCGTGACTGGGCCTCAAAAGTGCGGCGAAAGCGCGAGACTTCCTAGCCTGACCTTGGCTCTTCACCAGGCTCCCTCGCAAGAGCCAACCACAACCTTGTGGCCTAAAACATTCGCCCTGTGGGGCGGATGCGAATTGACTGCAAACCACTCCTAGGCGTTCTCTACCCATGTTGTAAATGGAGTTTCAGGTAGGCTAGGGTATGCACCTAAGCCTGGCCGAAGCCACCCCTCTAGTCAGGGGAAGGGGGTGCACACTTATGCTGACTCCTGCCCACCCCTTAGGTGGCTAGGCAGAGACTGGCTATCCCAGAGGCAGTTTAAATTTGATGTGCCATATGCACTCCCACATTGGCACCTGCAGCAGAGATTCCATACCAGGCAATTCTAAATACCCTGCGTATCGTCCACCCAAGAGAGACTTAGTACCATCTGCCCCTATTACTCTGTGCTACCAAACCTTATTATGACCTCACCGGTATTATATAACTCACTAGGTCAATCGGGCCACCGTCCTACAGCTCAGATAGCACAACCCCGTAGTTGTTGGCAGCAACTGTACTTCGCATAACAGCACAGAGTAAATAAAAATTGTGCTTTCCCCCTTGGGCTGGTAACTGACATCCAACAAGTCAGAACCTGGTCATGAGATCCCAGTTTCCTAGAGTAAAACAATGATTGTCCTGCACCATTAACAAATGTGCTACATGCCCGCATGCCCTAGCCCCCTGGTGCTACAGTGGGCAGACACCCCCTGGAGGCAGTGGTCTTTCCAACTCTCCTCCGAAATACGCAGCTATAGGGTTTAAACGTGTAAGTGACTGGCCCCCAATATGGTGTGACCAAAACAAGGCTGAGGCAAAGGAGCATGAGGCCTTAAGCAACGGGGTCTTTGTGTACTGGAAACATTACTTAGCCCCGCCAAGAACCATGGACATCCCCTAAATGCGGGTCACCAGATCGTCAAAGAAATATTGATGGATTTGAGACCTATGCCCCATCCAAACTGCCGAATTAAAATTGGCGAGAATAGTTCTATGAAAGAAAAGCATTGAATGACCCGCTCAAAGTCAAAGGACATATCAAAACGCTTAGGTCTACTTAGCTGAGAAGGATGGAGCAATGCCCCTTATCGGTATTAGTGAATGAAGGCATTATTCATTCATGTACAACTAAGTGGGGGACCCAGCCCCCAAGTGGCCTTCCCACTTTGGGCACCCTGGCAGTATAAAGTGGTTTAAGGGCCTGTCCGTGACTATTGTCTATATTGGGACGAAGATGAACCATGATATTATCACGATCAAAGTCTGATGTCACTCGCAACATCTGGCATAATTTCATACATAGCCCTGACTGGCACCACACTCTCTCATCCTATGCTCTGTGTGATATAGGCCCACTATAGTGTGAGCAGAGCCCCGCGCTGAATACCTGACTACATGTTCGCTAATGCACAAGTAAAATACCCCCTTTCCTAACAGATTGGGTTGCACCGTACATAAACAAGAATCTAGTGGGCTAGTTACTCTCCTGGGGCCCCAATGTTTGCTGCCTGTGCCACCCTTCAGCCCCATGGAAATTGTGCTGGGCTCTCGCTTACCCTGCTGAGTGAGCCCACTGTATTAACCAAATTCATTAACAATTTCTGCTTCTGCCTGTACTTGGTAACACGTTCACCCCATGGTATCTTGGCGCTGCATAACATGTTTATTGTTACTCAGCTCCATGGTACTCGTTTTATCGACCTCAGAAGGATGAAATGCTTTGTTTATTGCAACCTTGTTTGCCACCCAGCGAAGTATTTGCTCAATGCGCCTCTGCGCTACCGCTCATGCTTCACTAACCCTGCCGCATGTGCACCATCCCGCAAAAGGAATGGCTCCTGTACTCAACTTAAAAGGCAAAGTGCACCGCACGCGCATCTACAATGTGCCTCTGCGCTACAGCTCATGCAGTTCTATCTAGCACATACTCAAGCTGAAGGTATCGAGGCGCCTTGCATGAGCACCCGTCACGTAATACCATGACATACGCCACATTACAGGCACAGATAGCTCTACGTGGCAGTGGGCCCCGCCAATTATTACACAATCTACAAGGCCGCAATGACAATCACTCATCGAGGGGGTTCACCACAGGGGAACTAGCAAACTGCAATGCACTCCCTGCTCCGTACATACATAGAAGAGTAGACTAGACACCAGAGTAAGAATTACTCTTGTGCAACTTACTGCTTTTTAAATTAAGCCCCTGCTCTCAAACTGGGAGAGGGATAGTGCAGTGGGCACAGTTAACAATGCTTCCATCAGGGACAAACAGCTTGCTAACCCGGATTGAGGAGCAAGCACGCTGATGCTGATCATGGCGGGCCCTTGAAATCCTTTACACTTGACCAAACCGTGGGGTTAGGGGCCCCCTAGTTTAGAAGAGGCTGTAGGCAATCAACCAGCGCAAGATCCTTGCACAGGTTTGGCACCACACTCCTTTAAACTGTTGAGCAATGAAGCTACGCCAAGGTATAAAAACGCTATACTTGAGCGCCAGTTACATACATATTCAGCACAACTATCCTTGTGCTCACAGCGAATGAAAAGCAAGGCCTTCAGTGGAAATGTGCTACGCTCACCAATCCAGGTGCGTCCCTCCTAATTGCAATGTTTTGCAGCATGTACGGAATCATGGGCTGAGTGGAAACAGCACCTTATCTGGCTCATGGCTTAATAATGACCAGACTTCCCCCGTGTCTGGTTGCTGCCACACAGTTCTTACCCCGAACCACCGTCCGGAAATTATCAGGAAGAGCAACCCCTAGGGGTATTGTGGTTTCCCACTATCTTGATGGAACGGAAGGAAAAACCTGGTACTCCGTCCCTACCCCAGCCACATTCACCAAACCGAATTCAGCCTACCTCATTCTTAACTGAATCAAAACTGTAACCTTGTGTCTGGCATTCCTTTCTAGCATGGCGAAGCCAGCGAGGACAAACTGCCGCGCCCGACGCCGCAACACAACCTGTGCTGCAACAAACCAACGCATGCATCAACAGGGCCCAAGGCCAGACTGACTTTGGGCGAAAGGAACCTACATTTGTGTGCCCTAAAAGTGGCTAACCGGCGCCGGGACTCGACATGGTCCCCACCCATCATTACAGCTCGAACCGCGGGCCACTTACACCCTCCTGAGAGGTCCCATTCTTGACGATGGCACACCATCAACCTCTACGGAGCAACCAGCTTGACGGGCTGTACTTTAAATAACCAATGTCAGTCTAGAATAAGTGTTGCTCCCCAAGAATGCACCACTTTCAAAACACGCACACGCCATATCACCTAAAGGCTCCTAGAATGGAAAGTAGGAGAACCGGGGGGATGTTCTCAACCGCGAATGAAAACCTGCATCCAATATGCACTGCTGAAAGCGAGCCTCACAGATAGCGCCCTCCCTTAAGTGTGCCTTGGCACCGGCGGCGATGCTGGCCTAAGGCCGCATGCGTGAAGGCGACCATGGCACCACCATGCCCCCATCAGCTCATAGTGCGCCCTGGGCGCCAGGGCCCCAGCAACTCAGCTCCAACTCTGCTCTACTGCTCCAGATACCCAAAACGAGAGGCCCGTCACCGGTAGAAAACAAGAAAGGCACTCAGAGACCTACACTGGTGTGCCAGCTCTCCGGCGCTGCTGTTGGGCTGCCCGATCTATGGTGCACTAGCCATGCCATGGCCGGTCATTCAGGAGTCGGTGATGAGAGAAGTTCCGCCCGCACCTGACCTCCACCCGGCCCGGCTCACCTGCCTGGCTCACATCCTCTCCTTAAAATACTAGTTGGTGCCTGGGCCCCCGTCGAGCTGCAAAGCCACCCAACAAGCATACGCTCTCTACCAGCTACCAGCTGTAATGTACCGTCCGGCCCGGTGTCTGCTCCCACACATGAGGGAAACGTGCAGACTGACCAAAGGCACGAAGGGCATGGGTAATTGGCCAACCGGGCACCGCCCGGAGTGAAACGTATGCCCCCTAGGGCCCAGAGTCAGCGCCGACTACTCCGCAACTGGATATCCCTCAATAAACAAAGCGAGAACGGCATCCTGGCTATCTCACTGGGGCACCCCTAATCAGGTTTCTTAGGGCAGAGGTAACTCGCGGCCCCCCTAGTGGGCACACCGACAGCTCCCCCAGCCAAGCACGGTCTACCGCTGGCAACCCCAACGCGCCGCACAGAGTGCCCAGCCATGGAAGCCACGGGGCAGGGGCCGTGAACTACCTCGGGCGTAGCATGACCCAGCCGGCGATGCGCGGGTCCCCGGAGAGTGAGTGCGCCAGCGAGCCTAGCATCGCACCCCCAAGCAGGCTAAATTAAAACTGGCTGCACAACCCAGGAAGCCGACGGTCCACGGGCCCCCCCATAGGACAAGCGCCCCTGGCCACACATCGACCAGCGGAGCCACAAGATCGCCGTTAAAGTGGGCACCGGCGCCATGCGCCACTGGGCCGGGTGGAGGAAGCGGGGGGGATGTTGGGGCTCAGGCAGTAGCCGGAGAGCCCGCCTCCCGCTCTCAGCGCAGACCGTTCCCTCTGCACGCACACCCCACGCGCCGCCAGACCGAGGGCCGAGCAAGGCCCTCCTTGCCCCCCAACTCACCGTGCAAGACGACCCCAACTTGGTCCCGGGTACACGACACCGGGGGCGCGGAGAAGGCATGGCGTGTCCAGCGGGGGACAGGGGAGACCGCACCCACGCCCACATTAGCACTGAATTGGAACACCGGGGGTGGGGGGGGGGGACAGGAGCATCTACCTGAAAGACCGTACAGGGAGGCAGGAGGACTGCCCCAAATGGCCCGAACTATCTCAGGACCAGGCTGGCAGGGAACTCGGCTGTCGCCCCCCAAAGAACGTGCAATGTGCGACTAGGAGCAGCACCCCAGAAAGGTTGAGGATCCGCCCGGCACCCTGCAGTGATTACATCCGCTGTGCGTGACAAGGGACTGAACGCATAAACTAAGGGAGGACTCAGAGCCACTGTGACACGTAGGGAATGGTGATTACACTCGCGCACCTATGCTGCCAGCACGTGGTGCGCAATCCCTCGTCACCGGGAGGAAGAAGGTCCTCATGGGGAAACACCCACGCCCAGGTGCTACGGGACCCGTTCTGACTGTCCGAGCACACCCTGGACGTGTGTCCCGTCGCTGCATGCGGCGCTCAGCCCGCCGTGCACAGCCCCCGTCGGTGGACGGCATAAGGTACTGTAACGCTTGGAAGAGGGCCAAGGGTACCAGCAGGGCCCATTGACCCCCCCAACTGGGAAAGTTGAGGTGAGTGCCAGGCCGCATGGCCCACTAGCTGGCCTACAAGTGCCCGCGCCCCCAATCGTCGTCCCAGGCAATAGATGGCAACAACCTGGGGGAAAGGGAGCCCGGGAGGGGGGGGGCGCCGGGGACCAAGGGCGACTCACCGCCAACCTTCCGAAGTCCAGTACTTAGGCCCAGATCGACGGCCGAACGACGTTAGCTGACCGGCGAGACGGCGTGTCCGGCGCAAAGAGGACGCCAAGATGGCCGGGGGGAGGCATAAATACCTCCCCACCTCCTCTGCGTGCCGGAAGTGACGCGTCTGGTAGGGGGACTCCTCCTTGAGTCCCGCACATCATTGGGGGGTGGGGAAGTGCCCAAATGGCACTAAAGGGGCCGTCCGTTTAGGGTGGCCCCCTGCGGGGGCCGCGGGCAGCCGCAAAGCGCGTGTGCAGACCAGGTGAATGTATGTAGTCACAGCTTATGGGGACCACACACAGCGAGCCCCCGCTCCTGGTTAGTAGGCCAGCTGCAGCACCCCTAGTCTGAGAGGGGTGCTTGAGGGCAATAGTCACTGTGAGTTTAACAAGAGGCATCTGTAAGATATCGAACACGCCCACATGTCAGTATTAAAGCACTTTGCCCATCATTGTGGTTTTATTGTCCTAATTTGATCTCTGTGTAAGATGCAGGATAGACGCAAAGATGGCCACTCCGAACACTGCGGCACACGTGGCGGAGCTGTAGGCCTCCCATTGTAATCTCTTGATATGAGCTAACCTGCGACTACTGTTGACGTACATGAAACCACACGCTGCGTTTCAGAAGCCACAGTTGATAAGCTCGAAACTATGCACCTTTCACACCGGGGACATTCCCCCAAATCTCGCTGTACCTAATATAGTCATAAGATTCCACCCCCCCTGGGGGTTCGGATTCAACTCTGCCAATAATGAATGTTTCACCGGCATCGATCACTATAGCGGCCAGGCTGCCCAGGACAGGGATCTGGTTTCCTTTTTCGTTACAGTCATCGCGGATTTATGATAAGTTATGACTTGCCCCTTGAATAACTAGAAAATCACACATGAAAAGTAATATTGGCGCGATGGGGTGTGTTTTGTCGTAGTTTGTGTTTATATTATGAATCTGATCATAGCATGATTTTGGACAACATGAGTTCAGACATGAACTGGTTCTCAGTCACAAAGAACAAAAGAAGAAAGACACGAAAGTTTGGAATGAAATGAGAACTATGAAATTTTGTTGTTTCAGTTTTTATTAGAGATTGATCAGTAGATTTAGTCGAACTGAACACGCAAACATAAGAATGTTTGATTGGAAACATTGCTTCTCTTAATTTAATAGCACAAACCCCCTGACACCCATTGGGGGTTGGGAATTAAGTGCTCTGACGGAGACATCACTACGAATACGATTATAGATTGAAAGAATAAATATTTTAAATCAAACTTGGAGTAGGCCTATTCAATGAATTAAACCTTGATTAAAATACATAACACTTCAATATAAATGGATCAAACCAGGAAACCCAGTGGGGTTCCAATTGCCGCCCGATCTAATTTTTGCTCAAATATTCCCAATCATATTTTAAATTGATCTATAGATTATTCTGGATGAGTAATTTTTGGGGGATGAAGAATAATAATGCTAAGATGTAATAACCAGAAATCAAGGCGAGGGGACAGACAGTGGCAAGGCTAACGAGATGAGGACTTTTAACAGAGAATGAATTCTATTGTTTATTTTTTATTGTAAATTAAAATATGATTGGGAATATTTGAGCAAAAATTAGATCTGTAGTAACTATCACAGAGACGAACTCATATACAGAGTGTGTGTCTTTGTGTGAAATTAATGGTATTGGTAGCTGATGAGATCTAGCGGGAGAGTATAGGTTAACTATACATATCCTAAGGTTACACCATTGGTTCAAGCGCGTTTGAATATTGGAGTAAGAATACAGGGTGGCATTTTCTGTAGTGAATAGTACATAGATTAACTGACATGCGGATTGCGCCAAATCTATTGTATCGGTTGACGAGATTGAGCGAGTGAACATAGCAGGTCTTAGTACACTTTGGATTCACATTGGAAAAACGCTAATTAAAAAATGGTAGCGCGACTGGAGTGCTGATTACGTGAACAGCATAAACTGACTGTTTAAGACCATCATAACTTTTAATGGCAAATAGGAGCACCGGATACGAGCTCGGGATGCGCTCGGTACCGGCAGCTGGTAAACTGATTAAGGGATACAGGGGTGATATTGGTAGAACGCTAATTAAAACTACAGCGTCACCATTAGTGATAAAACGTAATATGCAACAATGCATGCAAACAAAATACCAGTAAGCGAAAGCGAGAGTTTGCCGCCGATTATTATTAGAAACGCTAAATTGACGATTCAAACGAATGTGCGGTCAAGTAATTGCCATATACGAGGGAGAAAACAACGCGTCTGATTGGCTGAATTGGAGATCGGACCAATAGAACACAGGTCGACAATATGCAGATCAGGGGAATACAAATAAGGAACCCTGATTGGCTCAGGGAAACCGGATAGGAATTCTGGTTCTCTAAACCGCGTGGGTGGTTCAAAAGCATACTTGCAAAATAGGACTAAAAAGAATTCTGACCGGTCAGAATAGAGTCGGACCATGTAGGAAACAGTTGTTTCAATATGTAAAATATAAATGTGCAAGAAAGGATTTGTGATTGGTGCTTTAGAATACTACAATTTGATTGGTGTAAGGATGGTTTAAAAAGAGTAGAGCGTGAGCAGATCAACGACAGCAGGATTTATTAGAGGACACGGGCTCATAGAGGCAGTAGCTGGTAAGCAGATGAGGCTTTGTGAAATTGGTTGACTTGTAGCACGAGTAACTCCCCTTCTGGGAAAATAGAATTGTTGATCACTTCTAGCACGGATGAAGGGGTGTATGGATTTGATTTAATTCTTTTTAATGATGCCCAAAGATAAGTAACGTGACGTAGTTTGTAGAAACTTTAAAGGCAATAATATTTTGTGCATGATTTTATTAAAACAAGAATGAGAATACGTAATATTGAGATGTTCTCCTCTTACAGATACAGACAATAGTTTTTTAAATGTGAGAAGTTAAGCAACTGAGGACAAATGAACTGTACAGATTTAGTGAGAATTGAAGATATGCACTTTATAAAAAAAGCTCACATAGACAGCAGTACACAGTGTGTTTAATTGGTGAATTAATGGAAGGTTCCGTCTTAAAATTCTTTTTTAGAATTAATTCGCAGCCAGGATAAAATAAGGCGCTCTTTTCAAATATAATAAACTTTCAATGCAAGAAGATTGAGGGGAGTCCATTTACAAATCTAACCTACGAGATACCCAATAGCAAAAGGATATTGCAATTGATTAGGTAGGTCCTGTTAATTAGAGGGATTAAAATTAGTTTTTTTTCAACCTTATATTGGGAGAATTAATGTTAATAAAACATTTTTTTTTTATTCAGAAACTGAACCTTCAGACTGAGGAGCAAATGTAGGAAATTACATGTCAACAGACTTATGATTGTCGGATATATAATTATAGGTATGTCCCTTTCACTTCAGTAGGGTGTTGGGAGTGGAGTTCCATGGAAGTATAAATCAAAAGTGCATTTAATATAAACAATATATTCTTTTCTTGATTGTGTTAGGATAAGTTGATTTGCTTGCTATTTTTATATATTAATGGATAAATTGAATTATTATTGTAATTATGATTCTCAGAATATTTTTGTTCCTGGGACATATATTATAGAATGGAGATAGGCAGGAAATCACTTTGTTTGTAATTGAGTGAATATGTTGTAATGAATTGATTTATTTGTTATTAGTAATTCTATACACTGACTAGTGTGTGTATATGTATTTTTCTTGCAGCCCTGATGACGCCCAGCAAAGGATGAAACGCGTAGGCTGTCAAGACTCTTTGATACTGAACAGATGATGCTGTTTATGATATTGTTGGAATAAACCTGAACACTTCACTACTACCAAAATCTGCCGATTTTTTTCTTTGGATTAATGTCAAATATGGACTGATACAATTGTAATTGTTTTATGAATAATGGCCTGGAGCGGTGGACCACGGAGAGTTGAGCGTCAACACCAAATTGTTTTTTGAATAGTTTTGAACTGTCTTGTGCGCACTGGATCTATGCCCTCATCGCTTGTGTTGCATTGTGCCATTATTCAGACAATAGTGTTTCATGAACGTATGAAGGGATGCCCACAAAGCTCCCTGGCAAATAACTAGCACAGGGGCTCCGCGTGCTAATGGAGTAGTAGAAGCTTTGGTTGGGTAGAATGAGCATTGTGGGGGATGCTTTTTAGCCAATACGTAGCAGATCTTATTGAGCACAATGCAGTATGATGGCTCTCTTCTGCACAGCCTTGCCTTTCGTCTCTCCAGAAAACCCAACGTCTGATCGTCCACTCGGTGCACTTTGGTATATTCTATGTAGAAGCTCAGCACTCTCTTGCCATCCAAGCAATGGAGTCTCTCCTCCTCAGAGGGGTGAGGCGGATCATGGAAATCCGCCAGCGTGATGTTTTGACCAACGTGGAATTAGGGCACAACTTTAGGCAAGAAAGATCCGGTTTGTCTAGGAAGAATGTGGTGTACAGCGGATTGACACAAAGAGCTTGAAGCAGACTCACACGCGGCACAGACGATGGCGATAAGGAACACTGTCTTGATAGTGAGGAGCCGCAAGCAACAGCTGTGAAGGAGCTCAACTGGAGTGCACATTAGAAATGTGAGGATCAAGTTAAGGTCCCACTGTGGCATGACAAAGGTAGAGGTAGGAAATAAATGTGGTAAACCTTTCAAAAAGCGCATAACTGGAGTCTTAAACAAAGGGGGCTGATCCAAAGCCCGCAAAAAAGCTGTGAGAGCTAAAAGGTACACTTTAACAGTTCCCAGAACAAGGCCATGCCAGGCTAACAGCAAAACAAACAAAAAAACGTCAGATAACTTTGCCTTGAGGGGGTCTATCTGCTGTGCACCGCTCCAAGTCACAAATTTGTCCCAACAGTAGGTGTATACTGTTTTTGCCGAGGGAAGCCTGGCTGCCAAGATGAAATCAACCACCTCGGAAGGAAGGTTGTAAGGGGCTCATCTGTATTTTCTCCATATCCAAGCATTAAGGTGGAGATTGGAAAAGCCTGGGTGCAGAACCCTGCCCTGTTGCTGCGACATCAAGTCCTACCGGAGGTGCAGCCTGAACGGAGGACAGGTACTCCAGCTCAGGAGTTCTGGATATCAGCACTATGATGACTTGGGCCCGGTCACTTCAGATCTTCTTGAGAACTCGGGGCAGGAGTGGTATCAGCGGGACGGCATGCAGGAGTGCAGAGTTCCTCTCTCAATGGAACGCGTCTCTGAGCGAGAGGGACCTTTGAAACTCCAATATGCATAAGTGCTGACATTGCACATTCTCTGCAGTGGAGAAAAGATCAAGCTATGGTTCTCCCCATTCTCGGAAGAGCCCTTGCACCCACCACCTCTGGGTGTGACTGCCACTTCTGATCCCCAGGTGCCAAGGGCTTAGCTTGTCCCCCTGGCATTCAATGAACCTGCCAGCTGGCTCACCACCAGGAAGATCCCTTGGTGGCTCACCCATTTCCAGAGGAGCAAGGCCACCTGGCACAGGGTCTGTGACCCCACCCGCTCTGTTACAGTATCACATGGTGGTGGTGTTGCCTGTGAGCACCTGCACCAGCCTCTCCTTGATAGATGGAAGGAAGGATTTCAGCACAAGGAGATGGGCCTCAGCTCCAGAAGATTAATATGGAGCCGGGACTCCGCCAGAGACCAAAGGCCCCTGATCTCCATCTCTCTCGGAAGGCAACCCCAACCTAGAAGTGATACATTGGTCAGCACTCTATCCGCAAAGTGGGTAAGAAAGAGGGTTCTGCTGCTGACCAAACTGCAATCCAGTAACCAAGTCAAGTCAAAAACTCTGTTTATTTAGACCATAGTCTTTTAAACACAATAAATTACAATATATTAATAATGCATAATTTCTCCAATTTCATTACCAATAAAACATACAATAAAAATTCAGCACACTTCTTCTACTCCCAATGACAAGAGTCTACAGTCCCAAATGAATTCTTTCAATTTTTATATAACGGGAAGAGCATCTAAAACGTATAAAAGCCGACTAAAATCATTGACTCCCCTTCATTTTCTCTCTTACGGACCCTTTTACCGCTTTCATATAATTTCCCAGAGCAATAGCAATATCGAGATTTGGCAACTCCGTAAATAAAGCTATTGCTTTGGCTCGTGATCTTATTTCATATTTGGCAAATATTGAACGTAAATACAGTTTCCGAAATGAGATAAAAGAAAAACAGTCAACCAAAATATGCCAGATATCACTTTTTGATCCTAGCCCACATTTACATTTACCATCTGGCTGTATCATTTCTACTTTTATCTTTTCCTCCATTAGCCAGGGATTTATGCCAATTCTTACTCTTAAGATCTCACATCTTACCCCATAATTGGGCAAAGTGTCCAAATACGGGTACCAAGTTTCATTCATCCAGGAATTTCTTAGGCACTGTACCGATTTTTGTTTTTGTTTTTTTGTTTTCAGATATTCCAGATCTATATTCCTTGAGGCTTCTTTACCCTGAATCCTAAGAGAACTTTTGGTGAATTCTACATCCAATGTAGATTGCGAAGGTCTCACATTTAACCTTTCCCCTGCAGAGAGGATTTTTTTCCTAGATTCCTTTGCCCATTTTAGGCTACTCAATCATAACTCCTCTCTGCACCATTGTGAGACCTTCTGCACACCACCCAGATCCTGACGTTTCCAAAATCTTATAAGGGACATTTGGATCTGTATGCTCCATGCTATTGTACCTAACTCCATTCTAATAGCCTGGACCATTGTGGAGCTTGGCAAAGAAAATAGCATTTTTTAAATCTTCCCTTCTTCAAGATCCCACCCGCATTTACCATTTAGGTATAGAACTTCTGCTCCATATAAAACTTGCGGGGGTATCATTGCTTCATATGCTTTTAGCAAGGGTCTGTGGGACATATCTCCATATTCTCTATTACATTTTTTAGCCCACAGATTGATGTAAAAGCTTTTGCTTTTTGTGCATCTATATGCATATGCCATTTTAGGGCACAATCAAACCAAACTCCTAAGTATCTATACTCTTTTACAATCTCCAATCTGTCTTGACCTAAAAACCAGTTAAAATTCATATCTCTTTTCCCAAAACATAAAATCTTTGTTTTTTCCATATTTACAACTAAAAACTTGGCCTCACAATATTCCTTAAAAACATTTAATTTCCTTTGAAGCCCTATCTCCGTTTGATCAAGAATCACTAGATCGTCTGCGTACAGAAGGCAAGAAACTTTATTTCCACTCATTCTGGGGCTTGCACTTCTTTCCACTTCTAAGGTAGCCGGTAGATCTGCTAAAAATATGGCAAAGAGCAAAGGGGCCAAGACGCACCCCTGTCTAAGTCCATTCTCAATCGCTATTTTCTGTGTCAGGGACCCATTTATATCTCTAATGATCTGAGCCCAATTTCCGCTATGTAGTTCTTTTAAGATGGCCAGTATACCCTCCGGTATACCGTATTTTGTCAAGGATTCCCATAGAGATTTACGGTCCACTGAATCAAAAGCTGCCCTGAAGTCGACAAAGCAACCATACAGCTTACCCTTTTGCTCTATCGACTTCCGGGCCAACGCCTCATAGGGCGAAGCAGTGATCAATGGTGGAATGTCCTTCCTTGAATCCGCCCTGTTCCACTGGGACGATTGAATCCCGCTCCACCCAGTCCTTTAGCCTTCCTAGTATAATTTTAGAAAAGATCTTCTCCCCGATATCCAGCAAATTAATTAATCTATAATTTTTCGGCATATGGATATCCCCTTTCTTATGCACCGGCCTTATTATATCCAATTTTTAGGGATTATTCCAGTCTCCAGGATAACAAGAAACATTTGTGAAAAGAATTCTGCCCACCAATTCAAATGTGACTTTATTATTATGGCTGGGAGATTGTCAGGTCCAGCTGCTCTAGTTAACTTCAGGTTTTTTATTGTTTTTTCCACGTTCTGTACAGAGAAGTCAGGTTTCAATTCTTCTACTAACCCACTCCAGTTCTGCTGCTCACCCTCTTCTTTCCCCTTGCCGAGCTATATAATTCCAGCAGATATTCCTCCCAAGACGCCTCTTCCACTACACAATTCATTGCGCCCACCGGGAATTCTGCCGCCGATTGTATCAGCTTCCAGAACTGGCGCATATTCTTTGTTTCTATTGTTTCCAACAATTTACCCCAGCAGCTTTCTTTGTAATTCCTTTTCGTTCTACTAATTAACGCTTTATATTCCTTCTTCAGTTTATCGAGCTTGTTGGCCCTATCCTGTTCATATTTGACTCTGTCGACGTGCTTCTCTTCTTATCTCCCTCTTCTTTTCTAAGCAATCCCTGGTAAACCATTTAACTTGCCTAATCGGGTCTTTATATTGTCTCTTTGCAACCTTCCCATCCTTTTTCAAATTAACACGAAGACTTTGGACCACTTGTTCTATCTTACTCACATACCAGTCCAGATTCTGCCCACTTATGCCTCCCAGATCAATCTTTTGTTGCAAGCCTTGCCATATATTCCCCCGTTAGTCTTGTTGTCACACGCCTCGGATAATCCACCTGTTGTTCAAGTACGTTTCCACAGGGGTTCAGGTGGACGTCTGAAAGCACTAGCTCCAGAAGATTATGGTCACTCCCATCTCTGTGGCTAATTCTGAACTCCTTAGCTAAGGCAAAGTTCCAGGCTGGCATAAAAGCATAATCTATTGGGCAGTTTTGTGAGCCTATTTTAAACGTTTTCTTTGCCGGGCAATCTAGAGCTGACCTACCGTTTAAGCAAAATAAGCTTTTTGTCCCTAGGTAGTTTCCCAAATTTATGTCTTGAGTTATTAGAACACAATCTGGAAAAGTTGCTAATTTTATATCATAAGCCTCCAACATGTCTGTATACCAACAATCAAGTTTAATTGGATTTAGTTTGTGATTAAAATCCCCCATCATTAAGATTAACTCTGTGCTGTATTTTTCACAAATATTATCTAAATCATCTTTAAAATAACCCAATTCAACACCATATTCCTCGGTACTCTCCCATTGCATATACACATTTACCAGCGTCAGTTTATCCAACTTTTTGTCCCCAGCTAATAAGGATACCCTGCATGCTAGCAACCATTTACATTTTACGGACAATTGGGTCGCCTTCTTCACAATTCTTGTGGATAAAAGTGTCATGATTCCCCCTGCAGGTCGCCCAAACCTTTTTTTCTTTGCTGGGCGGTGGAGTTGGTGAAACCCGTCGAATATTGGGGTCGTGCCGAATAGCCATGTTTCTTGTAGGCATATGATCTTGTTACTTTTTGCTAGCTCCTTTATATTTTCTTGTTTTATTAAATCTCCAAGACCATTTATATTCCACGAGATCACTTTTATGCTATGCGGCAACCCTTTTCCCTATTCAACATCATCTAGGTAACCTACTTCACCAAACTCCTCACTGTACCTCCGGGAGGGACCTGCTGGACTACTTCTTTGACACCAATTCTCCCACCAATTCTCATCTTCATTGATGTTGGTTACAATATTGAGATTTCCCTTCTCGTCCCCTACTTCATTCTCTATTAGCCTCACCTGTCTTTTCCCTCAGCCTGCGTGGCATCTTAGGAAGTCTTTTCCTGATAACTCAAAACCTGTTACTTCTTCTTCAGGTACTATCCGTATCCCTTCCCTTAGTACCTCCTTCTCCGCCTTCCCTATCGCAATCTTTACCAGGTCTGAGTAAACTAATACCTTCGTAATCTCTTTCCCTGCGTGAATAAATTTAAAGCCCACTTGTCGCAGGTCATTAGTACCAATGCCTTTCAAGCTTTGGCACTGGGCAAATGATCGTAGAAGTAGTGACCTGTTTAGGTGTGAGCTCTTCCTCATTTTCTTCCCTCCTTTTTCTTTTGTATCTGCTCAAAGTAAATCCACTTGCTTCCTACTCCCTACTTTCTCGCCAATATAGGTGGCATATGTGGCTGGGAATTGTTTTTCTTATTACAGTCGGGAGCTTACTACGGGGTTCTGGCCACGCCACTATAGGTGCTATACTCCTTCCTTGATTCTGCTGTAAGGTTGATATTCTATTTGGTTGCACCCTTTTTGTATTCTTTTTTAAATCTTTTTGTAACCCCTTCCGCCTCCTTATATTTTTTTGGGGTTTTGTTGGAGTCTGTACTTGAGTGGCTACTTCTACGCTTGTCTCCTCAGACCTCCTTTTCCTTAACTTATCTTTCACCTTTCTATTAGCCTTCCTACCTATTCGGCCCCCATAATTGGGCAGACCAAATCTTATATATTCACTCCTTCTTTTTACTATCATTGGGCATCTTGAAATATAAACATCATGGTTTACCTTCGCTGGTTCCACGGTCTCTACCCCGCCCTCTGCCAAATTTGTGGGTTTAGTATCTAGTACTGGTCTTACTAAGGTGGGCATTTGACCCCTAATTCCCTGCAACTCCCCCTCAATTCTGTGTAAATGCATTTTTTGTGATTTTAAAATATCAGTATTTATTAACGTTGCTTCTAAAAGTCCTTGGAGAGTTCTTTGTAGCATTATCATTATTTCCAACATTGAGGAAGATGGTGTGGCAGAAATATCTAAGTTCAGCTCCGATATATAGTTCCGCTCTTCATCTTCTTTTAGCTCCCCACTCTGAATATCATGCTGAGCTTGGCTTACAGTTTCTATCGGCCTTGTTACGGTCCTCCTGTCATCCCCCCCATTGGCCCTTGCGACCTCGCTGTTAAGTTCCTGTTGATCCAGGCTTGTTAGTTCCGGGTACTGTGAAAACAGCCCCTGTGGAGATGAAGACAGCCGTGGGGAGAGTATTAAGACGTTATGACATGGCAAGGACTGAAGAGAATGGTTTGCCACAATTGCAGACTCTAGCGTCTGCACCTCCAAGTCTGATATGCTATTCTCATTCTGCTGTTCGGGCTCCACATCCTCCACGTCCTGTGGCCTCGCTGGTGAAAACACCTTTTTAAAATGTTTCCCCACGAAGTCTTTTAGTGATTTTGAGGCTTGGCCCCCCTCTTCCACCAGGCGCTACGACCTTCGTTCCTTTTGCCTTTTTCTTTATTAATTTCCTTGCTTTTAGTCCTGAGCTCTCCATACTTTTGCTAGACCCCTCTGCCCTACTGAGTGGTCCCTTTGCCTCTGTTTTTGTTCCAGTGTGCTTTTGGTCTTCCTGGGGGCCATGGCTTATCCTTTAAGGAGTAATTCCACGTCTCAGTCCAGTTTTATCTTCCCCCACCTTTTACCAATTTACTGTAACAGTGCCAATCCTTATTTAGTTAAGATAAGGGGCAAGTGTGTCCCCCTGTGCCTCCTCACTTACCTCTGTTGTGCACCACCGTATACCCGAGCCCGATTCCGTGCCCTTTCTGCTCCGTCAATTCTCCTGCTATAGGATATGCTGATTCTCCTTTCTCGTGGGATAACAGTGTTCACTGTATTCTCTGTCCTCCTAGGGGGCCGTTTTTCCCTTATATCACGTTTTCCCTCACGAAAAGCAGCTCCTGTATTGTTTCCGCCGCTTGTGACCGCTACGCTGTGGTGTTTACCGCGTCCTCTGTTTTCTCCACGATTTCGGCGTTTTTCCCCGCGGCCGCAACCGCGACCGCGGCTCCTTCAGTTTCCTGCTCCAACAGCTGCGAAACGTCCACGTCAGCGTATGACGTGTGGGCGTTAGGGCTTTGTGGGCTTGTGGGCGGGTATGCGGGAATACGGCAGCACGAATCGCACAACAGAGTCCTGTCTGTTGCTCCGTAACGCAGAACAGGTTTTTCAATCCAGTAACCACAACTGCAGATTTTTCACTCTCTCCACTGAAATCTGAACATGGTTGGAGAGGTTCCCTTGAAGTTGGGCCCACTGAGACTTCAGATCCCATTGGAGAGCCAGCATATGCCACCTGTCTTGCTCAACCAGCGGAATAGAGGAGACCAACAGTCCCAGCAGCCTCAACGTTGACCTCACTGAAATCTAGGACTGAAGCTGAAAGATCGGTATCATAGCCTGAATTTCCGGTTCTCTTTCCTAGGGGAAAGGCACAAAACCGAACTGTGTCCAGAATGGCTCTGATGAAGGGGATTGTCTCAAAAGGAGTCAGGTGTGACTTCGGCAAGTGGATAGAGAACACCAAAGATGGCAGGAGGTGTGCTGTAGTCTGGAAGTGGTAGGCAACTGCCTGCGGTGAGTCTGCATTCAATAGCCAGTCAGTGAGGTACGGGCAAAGAGAAAATGCTCCTGTCCCACCACAAACCGCCAGAAGTGTTGATGGGCCCTCAGAACAGGATACATGGAAATGGGTGTTCTGTATGTCCAATGCCACCATCAATTCTCCAGGGCAGACAAGACCTGGTCAGTGTGAGCATTTTTTTATTTTTTATTCCAGATGAAGGCATGAGAGGTTGCAGGTCTAAAATCATACGAAGTCTCTGTCCTTCTTAGGCACCATCAGAAAGTATCGGGAACCATGTCATACTTCTGGCGTAGGCATGCTCTCAATACCCCCTTTTGTCAAAAAGCCTTGTACTTCCTGCTGCAAAATAGAGAAATGGCCTTTATCAGTCACTAGGGGGACGGTGGAAGATACGGCGGTGCAGAAAGGAAAGATGGGGCATAGCCTTTCCACACAATTTGCAGGACCCACCTGTTACAGCCTGCCAACCTGGCAAGAATTGTAGGATACTGCCTTCCACTAAGGGCATGACCATGAACCTGTTGGTTACCATGCTGGGGTTGGATTGGCTGACTGTATAGGGTGCCTCATCCAAAGCCACATAAAGAACGGTAGGGCTGATATGGCTGGGGAGGTGGGGCAGATAAGCCCGGGGAGGTGGGGCAGATAAGCCCAGGGAGTGGGTCGTAGCCCTACTCTTTGTGAACCACCTGAAAGCAGAGTAGGTCTTGTCCCCAAAAAGGCGAGTCTGGCCGAACTGTATGTCAATGAGGACATCACCTAAAAACCTGGGGTACTGCAGCCAAGCATGGCGCCGAATGGAGACACTGGTGCCAGTGACACACCTGATGGAATCAGTGGTGTCCACCAACAATGAATTGTGAAGTTTGCCACCTCACGACCATCCTGAAAGGCTTGGGCAAGTACTGGCCAGAGATCATCAGGGACACATGGGAGGATTTGAGACATGAAGTCCCAAAAGGCATGAGAATAACACCACAGCAGGCATCTGCCATTCACAGACTTGAATTCCAGGCTGGTGGATGAATAAAACTCTTCTTAAACGTCTCCATCCGTTTCAACTCCCTATCTGGGAGAGTAGTCAGAAAGGTGTTTGGATTGGTTTTGCTTGCGGACGCCGGTACAACCAAGCTTTCAGGTGAGGGGTGCTAAGATAAAAACCCAGGGTTACCCGGGGCAGGTCACTGGCATTCAATTTGGTGGTTGACCGGACAGAGCAATGTGTCCTTAAGTGTCTTGTTAAATGGTAGGAGAGGTCAGTACAGTCTGCCCCGGGTTGCAGAACTTCAGAAAGCTCATTGGTTTTGACCTCCGAAGTGGGAAAGCTAAGATCAAGGACTTCGGCTGCCCTATGTATAACCATGGTGTATGAAGTACTCTCCTCTGTGGCAGGGCCCAAAGGTCAGAGGAGTCTGGACTCAGAGGAGCTATTAAGGCCATTAGCCTCCTCCAGATCATCATACCAATTCTCCTCGTGATAAGGTTGGCCAGTTTCATCACTCGTATTGTAATCTGTATCTGAATAACTGTTAAACAGGGAAGGCAGGGTGTGATGCTGTCATTGTGGAGGTAGACCAGACAATGCAAATGGAGTCTCAATGGTAGCCGGGCACAACTTTGGTCGAGGCCAAACCGTAGCCGACTCAACGACAGAGAGAAAAATAGGGGCCTTATCTTCCAAAGTGATTGGCATTGATGCACTGGGAACCTGAGTGGACCGTGGTACTGAAAGTGGAGTCAAGAGTGGAACTGGAGTCGGATCCATTATGGGCTCGTTATTGCGTCATCCTCAGTTATTGGCCTTGCTGACTCTTGGACAAGGAGATGGTTCAATATTTACTCTAAATTTGAAGCAGTAAACTGTGCACAGAGGTACATAGCTCTGCCCTCCTGTCCACTTTGAAGGGCAGATGAGCAAAACCTGACTACATGGCATATGGTCATAATCGGCCTTTCGAAACTGGACTACACTGTTTATGCACAGAGTGATGGGGTAAGGGAACGGCTTTTCTGTACATCCTCATTCTCTTGATGGGGCACCCTGAATAGCTTATAGGCCTCAACTTCTTCCTCTATATGAATCTAAGCTGCAAAGGTAAGTTGGGCATAACACACCTGCTGTGGAGATGTGCATGTAACCTACCTACAGGTAACAAGTTCTACCCCTAGTAAAAGAAACCACTTGACTAATATACTTGTTGCAAGCACAGAACCTGTAGTCAGATGTTCCCACTTCCAGTGAAATAGTTTGTTAGTTGAGTGATGGGTCCAGTAATCACGTTTACCCATAGAGGATCGAACTGGAAAAGTGCATGGAATGATTTCCCTGAGAGCATAAGACTAATCACGATAACCAACAACAACTACTGGAATAACCACTAACTTTGGAATCCTGAGTAGTGAGCTACTAATCGCAGAGCTCTTCAATTCCTTGTGAGAAGTAGTGAGTAACCCTGGGCGTAGTTTGCGTAGTAGCACTACACTTTGAACTACACGTAGCTACACAAATTGCGTAGTGCGTAGCTGTGTGCTTCTCTGCACTGTGCAATAATTGCCAACAGCATCTTGCACAGTGCAAGTTAAGATAAAATAAGTATCTTTGTCTTTATATGCTAAAATGCATATAGTCATTTCACTAAAGTGAAAATGATAAATTAACAAGCAGTGAGAGAGGTGATGATTTTGGGATACTCCCTAACCTAGGGAGAGAACCAAGCAGATGCCTTGAAAACAAAAAGCACATCTTATTGAACGATTCAGTGGTGGTCCCATCCTCTTAGGACCACCCCAAGCACAGTTATTGGCAAAAATACAATCCCAACCAAAGGCCCTGCAAAGCATTATGGGACGAGATTAGCAGCGGGCAGTGAATATTATAGTATCCAATATCAAAATAATTCTACAAAGAGCTGCAGTTCAACTAGTCGTTACTAGATGTCCATCACGAGTCAAATGCAAAAGCATTGAAATTATTAATACATCAAGCTGCAGTTCCACTAGTCGTTACTAGATGTCCCTCACGAGTCAAATGCAAAAGCATTGAAACCCTTTCATGAAGCTTTCATGATTTTTTTTGAATCGTTCAGCATGATATGCTCTTTGTGTTCAAGGTATCTGTTTGGTCCTCCCCCTAGGTTAGGGGAGACCCCAAAATCATCACCTCTCTCATTTCCTGATATTTTCATTGTCAAAGTTCACTTTTGTGAATTGGTTATATGCTTTTTAGTATGCAAAATTGCTTTATCAAAGCATTTGTAGGTGTTGATGATTCTGCTGCTACGCTACGTCAATTAGCACAGTTTTTGCACTGAGCTACGTGCAATTTGCATAGTGCGTAGTAGCACAAACTACGCATGCTCCGTTAGCGTAGTACTACGCCCAGGGTTAGTAGTGAGCACAATTACAATAAAATAAAATTTCAGTTGAATCAATTGGACCAACAAAGCTGAAAACAGTGATCTTTAGAAGGAAAGCCCAGTACTGGAGTACAGTGTCCCCAATGGCATGGGGTCATCTGGTAACTATGTGGCTCATTACGATGTCGGACGGATTGCCACCGACAGATCCACCCGACATCAGAAGCAGCGACGCCTACGACAGGATCTAAGATCCCGTCAGGGTGTCGGTTGGACAGATAATCCCTAAATGGAGGTGGTGCCTGCTCAGGCACCGCCCTAGGGATTATGATGTCTGCCTTTTTGACATGGAAAGGCTGTCAGATAATCCTGACTTACCTATGTTAGACATAGGAGATTGATTCTGCTGATACGACCACAGGGTCGTATCAGCAAGGTTATCGCCGTTTTGAAGGGAACATCGCTGGAAAACCAGCGATGTTCCCTGCAAAAGGGCGATAACCTCGCTATCTCTGGAATCTTTATCGCCCTGGAGTAACGCGTTGTTAATAACGCGCTACCAGGGCGATAAATACCAGAGATAGGCGGCGATAATATAATTATCGCTAAGCACGACCAGCGATAATTATCGCTGGCCGTTGTTAATATGCCCCTTGGTGTCTCCATATCTGACTAGGAAGCCATCGGAAACGCCGAATGGAGCCGTTCAGAACCACTTCCAAGTCTGAAACCGCCCGGCTTATTACGATGCCTATTTCAGACGCACCGAATCTGTCGGACCAACCACATCCTCAGAGCAGGCGGAAGAGGAGTATTTCAACTCCGGAGCTCGTCACAACACGCTTCCTGCGACCGATGCTGTGCAGCTATGGAGTCCATCATGCATGTCATCCCTCTACTATACATCTACGATAAATATTACAACCCCAACAGACGCGGTCGTCGTCACCGGTAAGTTAGACACCTACCCCTACAGATCAACGTAAATACATAGCAAAATTCAATACAGTAGAAAGTGTTCTGTAGCATGTTGTGTATTGCAAATGAGGGAATGTCATCTTTAGGTATGTACAGTCAGACCGCAAAATACTGGGAGAAACACACATTTTACGTTGAAACAGGAATGCCCATAGATACATATACATATGTATAACAAAATGAATGCATGAGTACACCACAGCACAAAACGAAACATCACAGGGCAACAGAACTTCAATGTACACACAAAAGTATGCCCACAGACATATATGCACTGGCACAATGCCCGCACCTACATGCATTATTTCGACAGGCAAAATCCAAATATCTGAAACGCATACAAAGACCACAACATCTCATGTCATAGGAAGTCACATCGCAGAAAGTGACATAATTTATCCTAATTACCTTGCCATTTCCCAAACTTCATAGCAAGAAGCACATTATCTACTCTGGATAGCTTGAAATTAATAACAATATGTATAAATCACACAGGAAAATGAAGTCAAATTATATGGCTGAACTACCAAGTACCAATACAATACATCTACTCAATCAGATGGAAAACCTAGGCCTCACTTTACCTGATGCACCAATTGTTGACAGATCAATACATGTCTCTAAACAACAAACTGACTACGACAGTCCAACATGCCTGCCACTCCCCCATCAGCCCAATCCCACAGTCCCACATCCTGTGTCCTGATGAGTACAGAAGTGTCTGAGCAGGTATCCACCAAAGCCTACTTCCACCATCATCTCAGCCTCACTGCAGGGCAGGCAGGTTATCATAGGGAGACACAACCAGAATGGGATGTTGGATTTGTAAGGAATAACATGTGAAGGATCCAGCAAAGATCCAGAGCAGGACTCAGACAGATGAATCCCATACATACAATCCCTAGCATGCACACAGGTCTGATAACATGCACACCACACTCAAATACATTGGGACACAACTATCTTGGGGTACCAAATGCTTTGCCAGGCCAGGTTTACACGCCCCGGTGGACCCGTGCCATTCACCCACCACTGTTCACTGAGGCCAGCCAGCAGGGCATGGGATAGGATACCTGCCTGTACAGTCAGGACATGGTATCAAAATGTCCCACTTGGAGTTACAACACTCAAAAAGGTACAAAGTCCACACGGAGCAGGCCTCAAATCTGCAGGTACACAAAGGATGGTTCATCATCCAAAACCTTGGTGAAGTAAGACACACACATCTTCAAACTAAGACAATTTCTCACATACAAAAGACAGAAACAGGGAAATTTGTTTGCTGGCATATACACAATGAATGTCTCTGCACACAAGTCACAAGACCTTTCAACATCCAAACCAAAACCATACTATCAGCTCATTATCATGCCCTGGACACAAATTGGGATGGATGTAAATCATCTTTCATTAAACAGGCAATGCAGATCTGGTCAGATGGGCAGAACAAACATTCATCAATGAGTCAAGCATACCACAACAGGAGCATATGGTACAAAATTGAACAACACGATAAACATAACAAGCTAGAACAGCACAGAGGGATCATGTGCATTTAGAAGGTCAGCAACCCACATACCTCACAGGCCACACATGTGGGGGTGAGACCGGGGCCTCTAGTACAATAGCCATTGTCAACAGTTGACATTGTAGCGTATGTGAACTCTAAAAGACACCCCTACACAGGAACAAAGGAGGAAATGTTATGCAGACAGTCTGCCTCACATGACAGAGCAGCTGCCTCATCTAGCCATTGTCCGGAACACCTCTAATAGGTAGATGACCACATGTCTGTGATCCACACCCTACAAAGTCCTTCACCCATACAGTGGGTCTTCATGTAACAAACTGTCCTACAGCTTAGCTATTGCAATCCTGTTGGAGGCACACAACTCACACCCTGTGCTGCGCAGTAGCCTCAGCCCTACACCATTAGCAAGTTGTTGCGCCCAAGTGGTGCATTTTTGGGACTGCAATGGCCTAACAAATGCATACTTTCATTGGATAACTTCAAAAACATCACCTGCAGGAATATCCCTCTCTGCATCCATTCCACTGGGCCAAGTACATCCGGAACACAGGTTTGCAGCATACAGCCATGTCCAGAACATAAGTATTAAATACAAAATAGGTGCATTACGCAGGGTGCACAGATGGCAGGACACAAACTTTCGTGTTTGGACAGCTGAGGTGAGACATGCCCTGTGCCAGATGTCAAATTGAATGGAATGGAGTTTGGCATCATGAGACACTGCACATCAGTAGTGTCTAGTCTATTCTCACTCCTTGCCCGTGGAGGACTCATAATATATCAGTGTCCCATAGCTAGCGAGCAGGTGACAGTGGGTCATTCTTTGTGTCCAAACACATCAATAAATAAGATCACCAGTCTCTGAACTCCACCCATGACTAGGCCTGGGCGGTGAACTTCGCACCGTTCACGGAATTCGCGGAGTTTTCTGCACTCCGCGGAGCTCGCGGAGTGCAGAAAACTCCGCTTTGCGATGTGCAGCGGAGTTTTTCCCCCGCTCGCGATCGCGAACGGTAAGTTTGCGATTTGCGATCGCGAACGGTAAGTTTGCGATCGCGAACGGTAAGTTTGCGATCGCGAACGGTAAGTTTGCGATCGCGAACGGTAAGTTCGCAATCGCGAACAATAAGTTCGCGAGCGAAAGCTGCCGCTCGGGTAGAATTTCTAACCGAGCGGCAGGAATACCAGCACAAACTGCAGTTCGCACTGCACTCCGCCACTCGCGGAACTTCGCGGAGTTTTTTTGTAATTTCGCGGAATTCCGCGTAGCAAAACTCAGCGAATTATGCCCAGCCCTGCCCATGACATGCAAGGCGTGGGTTAGGGGCCGATGCACCAATTCAGTGTCTGTCACTCTCCACATGTGTCCCATCTCAGCCATCAGTGTGCCATGTGCCAAGAAATGGACCCCTGCAATGTCAGAATCTTCCTGCAACTGGACAAAGGTAATGTGCTCCCAGACCCTGATGAGGTCCCCCACTGAGCTCAATCCTGTGTCTCTCCATGCTGTCAGTCCTTCCCAACAATGCTTCTATGGAAACGAGCCAGGACGTGCAGAGTAAGAGACGGAGAGTACGGGATCATGTCGCTCAGTAGCCACAGGTCCATTACCCCAAAAACACACTTGCACCACGCTGTCAGCTCCACAGGAGAGCTGTGCTTCAGGGAGCAACATTGATCCCGCAATCTCATGTGCCATGCATTTTGAGGACATGCTTACTTTGTACAACTGCCTGCCAAACAAACTTAACATTGCCCATTTCAGTGGTTCTGCCACATAACATTCCTTTTAAAATGCACAGCCTTGACAGCCTTTTGGTTTGGCAGATGCAGCCTCCACAGAGCCACACTTATCATGCCACTATTGCAGATCAACTCTCGTAGCATGGTGGCAAACTCCCTGGAGGTGGCACTAGTCACAGTCACTGTATGGTGATGGGAAAAACACAAGATGCAGGGGAGCATTATCTTCTCAGGAAGAGAAATACAACCTTGGTCTGTAACTGGAAGAGTGATTATAAAAAACGGTGTTGAGACAGAATATCAAGTTGGAAATATTCTGATTCTGAAATATCGACAGCAAGAATATCGTGGTCAAGAATATCGAATTTAGGTAAGAAATATCGTTTTAAAAAATATAGAAGTCATTAATATTGTTTGCAAAAATATAGTTGTTTAAAATATCAAATTTTTAATTAGTGTTATGTATTTTAGTTTATATTTTAAATGTATGTATATATGTTTTTTGTATAATTATTGTTTATGTTTTTTAATATATGTGTTACATTTTTAGAAGTTATGAATTTTATTTTAATTTTAAAAAATTGCCTTTTTTAGTTCCGTAGCGGGTTGCGGGTTTATAGGGGAATAGGGTGGGAAGTAATTTAATTATAATAAATTAGTGATTATTTTTTATTTAATTTATATTTTATAGTGTTAATTGTGGGAAGTAATTTATTTGTAATTAAGTATTAATTGGTTGTTAATTAATATTAATTAATTAATAATTAATTATGGTAATTGTGTTATTTTTTTAGGTGCGGGTTGTGGGGTTTATAGGAGTAAAGGGTGGGAAGTAATTTATTTGTGATACATTAATAATTTGTTGTTAATTTATATTAATTAATTGATTGAAAATTAATTATGGAAATTGTGTAATTAATTTTAGGTGCGGGTTGTGGGGTTTATAGGGGTTAAGAGTGAGAAGTAATTTATGTTTAATTAATGAATAATTTGTTGTTAATTTATATTAACTAATTAATTGATAATTATGTAATTGTGTGAATTTTTTTAGGAGTGGGTTGTGGGGTAAAGGGTGGGAAGTAATTTATGTTTAATTAATTGAGAATGAGTTAATATTAATTAATTGAAAATTAAATATGGAATTTGTGTAATGAATTTTAGGTGTGGGTTGTGGGGTTTATAGGGGTAAAGGGTGGGAAGTAATTTATGTTTAATTAATTCAAAATTAGTTGATCATTAATATTGATTAATAAATGTATATTTAATTAGGGTATTTGTAAATAATTTTTTGTGTGTGGGTTTTATTGTTATAGGGGTACACTGTGGGGAGTAAATTAATTTTGCTTACTTTATAATTAGTTGTTAAATACTATTAGTTTTTAAATTGAAAATAAGTTTTAATTGTGTATTTAATTTTTTTACAGTTTAATTTTAGCTGTGGGTTGTAGGGATTATAGGGGTAAAGTGTGGGAAGTTAAATAATTTTTATGAGTTTTAATTTGTTTTTTAATTAATAATATGTCTTTAATTGGTAATTAATTATGTTAATTAAGGAAGTAATTTGTTTTTTTAATTTAGATGTGGGTAGTGAATTGTGTGGTGTTATAGGGTAGGAAATAAAAAAAGTATATTTATGTAATAATTAATGTTTTTGTTTCTAAATAATTTCTAATTAAAAATATTTATTTGTTTGGAAATTATTTTTTATTTTATTTAATATAATATTTGTAGGTATTTGCCATATGGATTTAACATTATAATATGTTTTTGTTTTAATATTAAATATATTTGTATTTTAATTCTTAACATGTTTATATATTTTTTAATTTATTTTGTTTTTTAATAATTTTTTATTTAATATTTATTATTTTATTTTATATATTTATAAAATTCGATATTTTGTACGACTATATTTTTTACATCAATATTTTTGTACTTACCTGTTTAAGTATAGGGAGTCGATATTTTTGAATTCTATATTTTTTCACAGATATTTTTTACTTCTATATTTTTTACATCGATATTTTGTCAGTGAACCATAAAAAACACCTGTGGATGTAATGAGGCTATGGCCCTACTAAGGGGGTGATTAGGATGGCGGGCGGATTTTAGTCCACCCGCCATCCTCGCGGTGCTGGGAGCGGCCGCCAGACGTGCGGCGGTCCCGCACCGCTAATTAGGATGTGACCGCCACCCTGGCGGTCGCATTCCGCATCTTTGACATTGCGGCGGGTGCTGCTTACAGCAGCACCCGCCGCAATGCCAAATTGCCATTTTGTGCATTCCCATGCACAACGTGGCAGGCACCGCGCGGTGCCTGCCACCTTGTGCATGGGAATGGAGGGGGGTACCATGGGTACCCCCCAAGTGCACCCCCCACACCCCCCCGGGGGCCCGCAATGGGCCCCCATTGAAAATCCCCAGCAGCCTTTCCATGGCGGCAAAGCCGCCATGGAAAGGCCTTTAAAACCCAGCATCCGAATATGGATGGCGGTGCCTGCTAGGCACCGCCACCATATTGAGGCCCAAGTCTGCCCGGCCGGCAATCGGAATGATTGCCGACCAGCGGAAAAGCGGCAGACGCACTTTGTGTCCGCCGCGATACCTCCCGCCTTATAATATGGCGGGGGGTAATTCGGGTTGGGATGGCGGGCGGATTGCGATCCGCCCGCCATCCTAATCACCCCCTAAGATTCACACAATGAGATACTTTGCATCATCATAGTTACAGATCCATAAGTACCAAAAAACATTTAGGTCACGCATCACACTCTGCTGATCCGCAATCACCTCTTGTGGAGGATAATCCACACAGAGGGTAAAAACACCACACTTGGCCCAGTTAACACACAAACCCGACACACCCTGCAAATCTGATTGTCTCACAGAAATATCTGGAATGTCACTGCAAATAGACTGACTATAGAGCAGCATGTCGTCTGCATCAATGGATACTACATGTACCTCATCGGCCAGTGGAACTCACCATGATTAACACCCCTGACAAATTTGTGGGCTAGTGGTGACATTGTCAGGGCAAAGAGAAGTAGGGAAAGGGGACAGCCCCGTTGAGTCCCCCTGCACAATCTAAAAGAGGGTGACACTTGACTTGGGCAGTTGGCTTGGCATGAAAAACATCTGTGTTGCTCCAGCTGCCCTGCTATGTCCAGTTTTGACAGAGTGGTAAACATGTATACACTATGAACGGTATTGTATGCTTTCACCAATTACAGTACTAAGCAGGCTACATAGGGACACCTCCCATGGACCAGCAACAGCACACTATTTTGCATAAGAATGTTAAGCATCGTGGATCTATCTGGAATAGAATCCTTTTGGACACTATGCACTAGATGCCGTTGGTTTACCAGCAGGCGTGGCACCACAACTATAGTAAGGATTAACAATTCCTTGCAAGCAGGGACAAAGGTGTTTGTGGCCATCAGTTCATCTAGGTCACTGTTGTGTTTTAACAATGTACAACCAAAAAATTGTCACATGGATTATGGGTGTCTCCAATCACTCAAGGTGGCCCGAGAGAGATACAATCACCTGTGTTCAAGTACACGCTCATAGGCATTATCGAGACTGGGCGGGAGGCTGTCCACCTGTGTTCAAGTACAAGCTCATAGACATTATCGAGACTGGGCGGGAGGGTGTCCAAAGCATGAGTGGTCAACATGGCAGTGCGCAGAATCACTCTGACTATCTCTTGTACCAGCCAACAGGTTGTTGATCACTGCACGCGCTGCCAGATCAAGTACAGGTAGATTCAATCCAGTCATGAATCAGGAAGCTTCTACCTTGCGTTCAGACTAGGGGGGAATGTATAGGCCACAACAATACACCGTGAAGGATTCATGGATGGCTGCCTGCCTATTGTGCATCTGGGGCATGTGATCCATAATCATCAACATCTGCTGGGTTGTTGTTAAGCAACTGAGGAGGCAGGACAGGAGTTGCACTGACTTATCTCACTCCGTGTGCATTCCAGCTTGTCATGCTGCAAAGTAAAAGCAACGCAGTTGCTCAATCAGATGGGTGTGGTGTGTTTGAGCATCTGTCAGCGTGGCTAACATCACAGCCTGCAACTGGACCGCAGTCTAATGATGACCTAGTGATGCCTCTGTATACAGCAAAGCCCTGGGGATTTTGGCCCTAGACACCACCCAAGTCCCCAGCCCCAGCCACTCAGTACTGCTTACAGTGCTTAGCAAGCCAACAACCTAGAAGTGGTTGTGTCCCAGTAGTCAGTGAAATATTTGGAGACAGAATCCCTCAGGAATGAGAAAAATGCATGGGCCAACAACAACGTAGGATGCAGTCACCATGTGTGGACTGGGGGGCGCTGCACACTACACAAAATGTGTATGTGTATTGGGTCATCGCCTGAGAAAGTCAATCACAGCTATTCTGCATCTAGCTCCTCAGGCTGTAGTGTGAGCTGCTAACAAATAATCCATTCAGAATGTGCAGATTGTGTACTGAAGTGTAGTAGAATTACTCATGAGTCTCGGGACGTAGGATCCACTGACAGTGTTGGAGGGACCAGTGTGCATACCATTGTGTAAGCGCTGCAAGCACTGGAGAGGATGTCAGGGTGGGGGCACTAAATCTGTGGCTCTTGGATGAAGTCTGCTTTGTCAACATTCGGCAATAAAACACTGCCCCCTGATCTTCAAAAACATCAAGGAGACCCTCTGCAGAGACATATTGCCCTCTGGCTCTGTGGCAGTTTCTAATGGGCTAAATGGGTCTCTGATATGGACCCACACAAGGGCTACCCTTGCCAAACCAGAGTACAGGATGCATAAATATTGGCAATGCAACCACTTATGGAACTGGGTATAATGTTCCGGCGTCACATGTGTCTCTTGTAAAAGTGCAATGGTTTTTCTCAGCACATCCAGAGATATCATTACAATGCGTCTATCTCTCATGGTGTACCCATACCTCTTACATTCAAAGTCAGAATGCCATGAGTACCCATGTGTGTGTAGTGTACTGGGAAGTGTGGGTAGGCGTTTCAGTAGTAGCCTACCCCCAGGCGGCACACCAACACAGATCCTGGACTTTTCACTTGGGAGGGAGGCTATGGCCCTCTAAGCAATGGACTGCCATTCAATATTTCTGCATCATGACAGTAAAATATGAACACTCAACACCTCCATCCCAGGGCAGTATCCAAGGGGAAGAATGAGCAATCAGTGACATCTACTTACAAAGGGTAACTTGGCAGTTATGCCCAAACACAACTCAGCCAAGGCAAGGCTAGGTTTTGCATATTCTAGTGTTCTCCTAGCAGCCATGTCAACACTCTGTCTTGAACAATCAGTGGCAGACATCAAGCTGCAACTAACACATACTATATCCTAAACTTATATTCTAATCTCCACATGTGTACATTTCAACATTACCTCTTGGCCTGCATAATCTCTACTCATGCTGGTCTGACCCCTCTCACATCCACCTCAAAGTGCATGCTCATCTCTCAACCTATCCAACATATACAAGCTTCATAATCACCCTCTGGTGCAGCTATCCTGAAAGCCAACACCTACATTCCCAGCACCACTCTTCATCACTATGTACACAACACCTCTCCCATTCATGCTATGTACACAATGTACTGTACTCATCACCTCCTCAGAAGACGTTAAACGTATAATGTCAAATGCACACCTCTCATCCTCATTTTGACCCTCACTAATGTCTTGGACTGCACTTTTATGACAATGTGCAGCATCATATACAACTCTGACATTCACACTTACCACCTCACCACATCTCTCACCCAGACACATTGCTCAATGAATATGTCCTCATTCATTCACCTCTCACCATTCACTCACCCTGCTCTGTTTAAGGACTACTGATAGTCATTTCACAAACTACTGCATCCACAGATTCGAACACAACATACATCAACTAGACAGCACCTTACATCTCTCCATACAGCACCCTAACTTACACAACTGGTGTATACCCTTGACATACACTTATCCACTTTGTTACAAATAACAAGTTTAACCTTGTCTCACTGTGTCCCTGTCACATCAACATCTCAGTTCCATGCTCCATACCTCCTTTGACTTCTGCACTTTAACAACTACCTTTATCAATGACACTGCCCTGTTACAGTCATTTCTCACCGTAGTGCCACAGACATAGCTCTCATCTCCTGCCAGCCTCCAACCTTGTCTAGCTGGTTCTACCTCAATCACATCTACCTATTTCTAGCATACCTTGCCCAGGCTTTAACCTTTCTTACAAGGTCACACACTCTGGTTCCCACACCCTAGCATTTCCAAAAATTGACATTGTAAGAATGAAGATACTTCACATCTCCTATACAAGAACTGCCTTTGAACTTAACTCCTACTTTCCACTCTCTTAAAAATCCCAACGTGTCCTGCCCCCATTACGTTTGAGGCTCCACTCCTTTTCCGAAACGGAAACACAAGTCTCTCTCACCTCTACCCTTGTTAAGCTAGCTCACCCCATGCAACATTACCCTTGCAAAACACATCTGCAGCTAGGCCTCACATTCTAAGATCCACCTCCTCCTCTGTCTGTCAACTTAGTGCATGGGTGTAACACAGACTCCTGTAGCATCTGCACAGCAGACTGGCCCACAACACTTCTGTGCACTCACAGTCCACTCGGCTTACCACATGTAGCACAGGGCAATCCACTAGACATAAGAGCACTCCTAGTTCATCTCTGTTTGATCTTGGCCAGGATCAAACATAGCTCAAAAGTAGTCCATTGTCATCTATGCACAAATGACAACATACACACAAATCATATGCTCAACCACAAATGATGTGTGGTTAAAATTGTAAAATCCTAGCTTGTCAGTGGAAAAGCGCGAAAAACCCCAAATCTCAACCATTCTCCACTCTTCTCACTTGACAGTCATCCCTGTTAAGCAGTGCCCAAAGTGCTACAATGCCATTATGGCTGTCAGACTTTAGTTGCACTCCCAAGTAATGTGGCCACATTCCATAATAATAACGAAGCATTGTGTACAATGAGTAAGGGGTGAGCACAAGTCAAGTGTGGCATGAAAGGAAACCGATTTTACAATTTTCTTTCCAGTCCGTAAACTGAAGGGCTGTTTGTGCCAAAGACATTGACATCTCAGCCCATTCCTAAGAGTCCCAGGTGAGGGGTGTTGTGTGCACCCTGATGCACTATGGATGCAAACCCAAAGGAACCTGCTATTAGAAACAGGATCAGTGGCAGCCCTCCAAAAATGCTTCCAAATACAGAGTGTATAACATTTGGAATAACTCAGAGGACCGTCTGAAAGGTGCTTAACAGTCCAGAACCTATGGTCTTAAATAGGTGGACAATGCCTGTCGTATTAGACATGTCAAAGATACAATTTACCATTTCTACAAAATGGAAAGGGCAGTTTGTACGTTTAAGTGCCTGTATCTCTGTTGAGGACCTTTCTACTTGGAGATCAAAAGTCTCTCGAGCGGAGGTTAAGGGCACGGATTTCTGTGTAAGCATGGCTTTCATTCTGCTTAAAGTATCAAACCGTATTAATAAAATATTTAATGAAGGCCATAGCGGCGCCTCCCTGACTGTATGTGTTGGGGGAAACAATACTTGCATACAGCAAGTAACCCTGGAACTTACAGTTGCCAGATATGCGATGACCGGAAGCATCCCACAGCAACCTTGATCGTTCCGCATCAAGTAACTCCCATTCGAAAGTAGTTTGAATACTGGAGTGATCACGGCAGCTGGGGCACCCTGTAAGTGACAGGACAAGTTTGCTACTGAACCGTTACAGGCTCTATGAAGCATTATATCTTGGCATATAAGTGATCCACTTAAGGTATTCTCGCAGTTAGTACCGCTAAGAAACACTTCTTTTTCCCCACTCCAGCATCGAAATCTGTACGGCAATTTCCAAGATTCCTTGATGAATTCCCTACCCATTTCTTCATATCTGCCTACCTGCATTTGTTCCAGGCAATATTGGAATTGAAAGGTTGTGACCGGGAGAGTTATGTGGCCATGTATTAACCATTCTGTGGATGGTGATTCTGCCACAGTGAAGGCTAATCTGTCCAGTTTTTCAATGCATAGAATTGTGTACTTTGCTCCCCACTGTGCCATTTCTATCTGCTTTTCTGTCAGATTGTATGAGGAAAACAGAGACGTGCTGTTTATAAAACGCCATGGCACATAGCCTGCTCGCAAAGAGTGCAACATCCAGCTTAACAACATAATAGAACGCAATTGCGATTGCCCCTGCTGTAGTATGGACAAATCCTGTTCTAGTACATCAATAGCAGAAGACACAATGTTGCCCAGTGAATATATCCTGGATGTTAATGTTGTTAACCTATTATCTACTACTGCTAGTGCTTTTTCAAGATTAATACGATCTATTTCTCGTAATCTTTCCGCAGCCTGCTGTTGTGAAATCTTCCAAATCTCATTGTAGACAGCATAGTAGAAATGTTTGTGACGTGGTTTCCTAGGACCTAATAAAAAATCCCGTAGGTCCACATCCCCGTTAGTAAGGATAAGTGTTGTTTCACCTGTGTGAGTGTTGAGGTTTTTAGCCAATCGAGGCATAACTTCCCAACACTGTATGATGTCACTATCCCTGGGTGTTGTCTTTGTACATAACGTGGGTCTGGCCTATTGATACTAAATCCTTCGGTTTTACCCAAGAATCTTTTTTGACAGGTATTGGTGTCTGTGGGACAAATCAACCATCTATTCCAATCGGGGTCTGATCTATTGTATTGCACGATGTCATCAAGTGTAACCTCTTTTTGAGATGTTATATTGCCCTCAGTGTGTGATGGTTCAGGCAACTGAGTGGTATTCAAATCCTTATTTCTGGCTAATCCAAGACAGGTTGTTTGTTGCACTGTTTCATTCAAAAACATTATTTGTTAAGGAATCAGGCACACTCTAAATAGTGCCTCTGTTCCCTGGACCTGCCAGTTTCTAGTACCCCAGACAGATTTTAGGTCTATGGTGTCTTTCCATAAGCCGAAACCTTGTTCAGACAACTGGGCAATAAAGGCAGAAGAATAGATCTGTTTAGTATTTGTCAACATACTTTTCTATGCTGGTGTTGGTGCAACCTTATAATAAAATGAGGCTGGGTCTGACGTGTTAAACTCTGAAAAATATGGAAATTTTTGTACAAATGTTTTTCAACTGCTTTTCGGCGGGGTCAGGCAATGTTCCCATTGGTGATATGTGAAAACATTCCTAGGATTAGCAGATTTATGCAAAAAGTGATGACCATAATGTTGATAGCAATACATTTCCTCAAAGTCTGATGTGTCCTCTAACATTTCATTATTAGAAAAAGCAGCAGATTTTTCTAAATCAGACAACATATTATTTACAGTTTCATAATCCCAATCATCGGAAAATGTACTGGAGGTAATGATATCACTCAATAATATTTTAAATAAATGTGGTATTTTTAAAAGTTCAGTCGGGCCAAATATATCGAAATCAACCTTGTCCCATACTATACCATCAGGTATAGGAACTGCTGTAATGTTCACTGATGACAGGTCTCTTCTTTTACGATGTGATGATAGGTGTGGTTTCAGGATCACATTCACTTTTTGTGCCGCAGAGCTTTCTTGAAGATAAGTTCCATTAATAAACATACTAAAAACAATTACAAGGCCTATCCAGAAAAGAAAGAAAAGTATTCCTGTAGATACCCAGAGTTCCACCCAAGGTGATACCAGGTAAGTCTTTTTAAGAATGATAAGAAAGTCTTTAAATTGCTGTAGACTTGTTATTTGGGCTGCTGTCGTTTCAGGTTCGCTTGGATCCAATGAAAAGGTGTCAAAGTCAATGAAATAGCCAGATGCAGTTCGATCAATTTTCGGTAGTTCCGCAGGTTTTGTGGAAACTGTAGCTTGCTCTTGTTGGGGCATGTTGATGTAGATATTCTTGTTTGGTCGAATTGAAATTTGTCTTTCAGTGGAGTTCTCATTTTGAACTTCAGTTTCAAGAGGAACAAGTTCCATTGCATTGTTGCTTAGTCCTTCATTCCCTCTAGGTGACCCTTCAAACGTGATGAGTCTTTCTGTAAGAACTTCCTGTATAGTTGTGAGAGGAGGGTGTCTGTTACTTCGGAGCGCACGGGGCCTACTACTCAGTATCGGCCACATAGTGTGGTTTGATTAGGTCAATTGAGACAAATCTTTTCTCCTTTTTACCAGCAAGAGGTGGCAGAAGTACTGTTCTTGTTCCTTCAACTGCCAGGACAGGTACAGGCTTTCTGTATGATGGCCCAAATTCTTTTTTGTCCGCTATTTTCTCTCTGACCAGATCCCTGACTTTAGGGAATCCAGACAGGTCTTGCCGTGACACTTTTTGCTTCCCCAGTGGCGTTCTTCTTTATATTGACATTACTCTGTTGTGCCCTGGTTTCGTTCAGGTCCTGTAAAACAGCCAAACATTTATGGATGTCAAAAGGTTTTTTATCCACCACTGTGCCTTCACAATCAAGATCAGGTACCCACATTCTCGTCCCAAATAGGACTTCATAAGGAGTGACTCCCCCTAGAGAGCTTCTTGGCTGATTATTTAACGCCCTTTGAACTCCATACAGATGTTTTACCCAATTTCCACCTGAGCCTAATACTCTAGCTGTTAAAGATTGCTTTAAGTCCCGGTTTTTCCTCTCCACAACCGAATTTTCCTCTGGATGGTACGGAGAGGAGTACCGCAATGCTACACCCAGACTTCCCATAGCTTCCTTGTATGCCCTAGAGCAAAACGCGGGGCCACGGTCAGAATGAAGTGTGCCGATTGCTTATGTCCCTATAAAGACTCACAAATCTTTTATAACAGTTCGAGCGTCAGCCGAGCACTGGGGCCACACCCATAGGAACCTAGAGCAGGAATCCACTGCAACCATGATATACTTGTAAGCCCCATCAGATTGTAAGGGGTCGCAGTGGTCAAAATAAACACACGCTAGTGGTTTGTCTGATAATAATAATAATGGTGTCTGCACTGGACGTGTTACGGTGGGGCCTTTCATCTGCTGACAGATGTCGCATTTCAAGACATAGTCTTTAGTCTGCCTTCTTAGACCTGGCCACCAGTAGCGATGTTTCAGTAGAGAAACAGTAGCAGAAACTCCTGCATGTGCAGAACCTATACCCTCGTGTGCTGCTAGAATTAATCCTTACCTTCGATCCATGTTCAGTATTACTCTATCCCCCACTCCAGGAATCTGAGCAAATGGAACATTGTTTGCATCTAACTTGTAGGAGTACTTGAGTGGATCTTTTTCGGTACTGCTGAGTTATTGCGTGTGGCATTAATCGCAACCATTATTTCACCGTCTATCCTCGTTTTTGAATGAGTGATTGCAGCTACAGAAGCCATGCATACAGCCCCCATTGCGGCTTCGTCAGCCAATGAATTCCCTTCAACGTGAACGCCATCACGTTGATGACTCCATGTGTGTATCACGTGAGCCCTTGGTAGTTCGTTTTTCAACTCCACTACCTGTTCCCAAAGCATTTTGTGCTTAATTGTGCCACCTTTTGCATCTTTAAACCCATTCTGTCCCCAGTGATGTAGATATTCATTGTATGACTGTACACAGTAAAAGGAATCGCAAACAATCAGTGTGGGGAATTCTCGATCCGTATTTACCAGTGCCAGTATTAGTGCTTTTAGTTCTGCCAGCTGAGCCGTACAGTCTCCAAGAGACTGTGTTTTTGTGCACTTCGGATGAAACTTTCCATCCTGCATCCGTCCTTTAACAATAGCACACGCGGGGGGCGTGGTTTGCCTGGCTGGGAAATGGCCGCTGATTAAACGAGCTCCGGCGGCCGCCGGAACCGATCCTTAATTATCCTGCACTAATGGGGCATGAATAACAAATAACAGCGGAGGCAGTGGCAGCGGAGAATGGTGTGAGTGAGAGGACGCAGGAGTTCAATGGCTGGCACGGAGAATACCGATAGATTACAGCGGAGAGGCGCTGGAAAGCAGCCTTGCCGTGGGCTGAGACGCAGTGGCTGAAGCGAAGCGAAGGCCGAGCAGCTGGAAGGGCCGGCGGCACTACCGGAGCGGTGCGGGTATCCAAGGCACTGCTGGCTGTGCATCGGAGGTCCGCCGCCGCGGAAATCGGCGGGACTATCAAGCATCGGAGTGAGACGCGGAGGTGAAACGCCCGGACTGTGATTTTGCTGCTCTGCTGCCCGATTAACGGCCTACTGCGGCGCCTGGAGCTGGAGGGTGGCGCGCGGCTGGGCGGAGGCCCTCTCGTGATATCTGCGGCGGGAACGGCGCCCTGCGAATCAGTGGAGCCGCTAGTGCACATAGAGTCTGGCTGAGAGCTGCCTGCGGTGGAGATACAGAGGTGCGGGACTGGCATGGATGCTGGAGGTGAGTGATCGTCTCGGCAACGCACCGACGCACCAAGCAGCTACGTGGAAGGGGACGAGTAGTGTATCGGTAACGCATGGTCTGCAAAGTACACTGTCGTGTGGTATTGCTCTGCTGATCTACAGCCTGATATTGGGGTGAAAGACTGGACCAGCGCAGCATAGCTGATCTGGTGGAGCGTTGCCACTGCAGGAGGAGCTCCGTCCATCATCCCCTTTGGTATCGCTTTGTTCGCCCTAAGTTGGCAGGGTATGCCCAGACGTGGGTCCCTTGCTCACTTTGCCACTGGATTCAAGCTAGCCTGGCTGATGACGGCTGAATGGCCAGAAACCGGTCCCAGGATGCTTGTTTCCGGTCCAGGAAAGACATGGCTTGGCAGTTCGGGCTGGACTGTTCCCATGAGGCACAGGGTCAGACTGATTTGCATATGGCCATGTCTGAACTGGGGTGGTGGAGTGAGCTAAAGAATGATGATGGATTAAACCCAGATCAGTTGACTGGGGGTGAGTGTTTGATTAGCTCAAGCGCTCCGTCCATCATCCCCTTTGGTATCGCTTTGTTCGCCCTAAGTTGGCAGGGTATGCCCAGACGTGGGTCCCTTGCTCACTTTGCCACTGGATTCAAGCTAGCCTGGCTGATGACGGCTGAATGGCCAGAAACCGGTCCCAGGATGCTTGTTTCCGGTCCAGGGAAGACATGGCTTGGCAGTTCGGGCTGGACTGTTCCCATGAGGCACAGGGTCAGACTGATTTGCATATGGCCATGTCTGAACTGGGGTGGTGGAGTGAGCTAAAGAATGATGATGGATTAAACCCAGATCAGTTGACTGGGGGTGAGTGTTTGATTAGCTCAAGCGCTCCGTCCATCATCCCCTTTGGTATCGCTTTGTTCGCCCTAAGTTGGCAGGGTATGCCCAGACGTGGGTCCCTTGCTCACTTTGCCACTGGATTCAAGCTAGCCTGGCTGATGACGGCTGAATGTCCAGAAACCGGTCCCAGGATGCTTGTTTCCGGTCAAGGGAAGACATGGCTTGGCAGTTCGGGCTGCTCTGTTCCCATGAGGCACAGGGTCAGACTGATTTGCATATGGCCATGTCTGAACTGGGGTGGTGGAGTGAGCTAAAGAATGATGATGGATTAAACCCAGATCAGTTGACTGGGGGTGAGTGTTTGATTAGCTCAAGCGCTCCGTCCATCATCCCCTTTGGTATCGCTTTGTTCGCCCTAAGTTGGCAGGGTATGCCCAGACGTGGGTCCCTTGCTCACTTTGCCACTGGATTCAAGCTAGCCTGGCTGATGACGGCTGAATGGCCAGAAACCGGTCCCAGGATGCTTGTTTCCGGTCCAGGGAAGACATGGCTTGGCAGTTCGGGCTGGACTGTTCCCATGAGGCACAGGGTCAGACTGATTTGCATATGGCCATGTCTGAACTGGGGTGGTGGAGTGAGCTAAAGAATGATGATGGATTAAACCCAGATCAGTTGACTGGGGTGAGTGTTTGATTAGCTCAAGCGCTCCGTCCATCATCCCCTTTGGTATCGCTTTGTTCGCCCTAAGTTGGCAGGGTATGCCCAGACGTGGGTCCCTTGCTCACTTTGCCACTGGATTCAAGCTAGCCTGGCTGATGACGGCTGAATGGCCAGAAACCGGTCCCAGGATGCTTGTTTCCGGTCCAGGGAAGACATGGCTTGGCAGTTCGGGCTGGACTGTTCCCATGAGGCACAGGGTCAGACTAATTTGCATATGGCCATGTCTGAACTGGGGTGGTGGAGTGAGCTAAAGAATGATGATGGATTAAACCCAGATCAGTTGACTGGGGGTGAGTGTTTGATTAGCTCAAGCGCTCCGTCCATCATCCCCTTTGGTATCGCCCAACTTCTATAGGGCATTACATCAGAAATTTGCCAAATATGCCCATCTCCCAATATTATGGGGTGGAGATTTTAATTGTGTGCAGGATTCAGCTTTAGATAAGTCACGAGGGGCGGTTAGACCTCCTGCGCGTGCGGCAAGGGCGGTGGCAGACATCGCAAAGATAGAAGGCCTGCGAGATGTGTGGAGGCACTTGGCTCCGCAAGGTAGAGAATACACACATTATTCAGCGGCCCACGATATCCATACAAGGATAGATTACTGGTTTGCTTCCTGCCCCCTGCTTACCTCGCTCAGTAATTTTAAACATATGGCACGAACATTGTCGGATCATTCACCGGTTGTCTTTAGTTTGGCACTGGGCTCTAACGATTTATACAGACAAAACTGGAGGTTCCCGCAGTACTCTCTGTTGGACTCCGCATTCCGTGCTGACCTGGACATGGCAATCGATGAATATTTTTTAACGAACATTGCCAGTGTAACCACCATGTCCTCAATATGGGAAGCCTTTAAACTGTATATTAGAGGCATCACGATTTCGAAACATGCAGGGGTCCTAAAATCCATTCGCAACCGTATGCAATATATCGAAAGTACACTTAAAGACCTAGAGAGTCAACATCAGCATTCAAATGACCCTGGCATTCTGGCACAGATTAGGACACATATAACTGAATTTAATGAGTTAGCAGACAGCGAAGTGAAACACTTAGGAAAGTACGCCACGGCACGAAGATATGCAGAAGGGGACAGACCTGGTTCGACCTTAGCAAATGCAGTCAAACCTCCGAAGGGCGCTAATCATGTTCTGAGTGTGCAGAATGTAAGTGGAGAACTAGTGGACACTACACCTGATATATTGGAAGCTTTTGCGGGTTATTATCAAGATCTTTACTCCACCAAAAATGCGGCATGCGCAGAGACAGATGAGGCATACCTAACACACATCACAATGCATTGGCTCACTAATGACGACAGGGCACATTTGATAGGACCACTTAGGCCAACTGAAATCATAGCAGCTCTGAAAGGCATGCCCAATGGGAAGGCCCCTGGAGCGGATGGGTTGACGGTGGCCTTCTATGAGGGAGGCCACTATAATTACGCTTTTGAAACCAGGGAAGCCGTCCGATCATTGCTCTTCATATCGCCCACTGTCGTTATTAAATACGGACACAAAATTATTCGCGAAGGTGTTGGCGAACAGATTGTCACTTGTGTTACCCAGATTGGTGGGACCGGAACAAACAGGATTTGTACCGGGCAGATCGCTATCGAGTAACCTTCGCACCTTATTTGGCACGATAGCACATATTCATCCGGAGGTCAAGGCAGCAGCTCTCTTTATCGATATAGAGAAAGCCTTCGACTCAGTTGAATGGCGATTCCTGTATGCGGTATTGCACAGGGTGGGGGTGGGGGACATTTTTATTAAACTGGTTCAGGTGTTATACACACAACCCATAGCCAGAGTGCGAATTAATGGGGCACTCTCGCGAACCATAGCAATATTGAGAGGAACTCGGCAGGGGTGCCCCCTGTCCCCCTTATTGTATGCATTAGTTGCGGAGCCGCTTCTTAGTGCTATGAGGGAATATCACGGCCATAGGGGGATACGCTCTCCACACTATAATTTATCCATAGCGGCTTACGCAGACGACACAGTATTGTATATACGTGACCCGGAGCGCAATCTAGTCCCTATGATTCAAGAAGTGGAACGGTTCGGCTCTCATTCAGGCCTACGCATTAACTGGCATAAGTCTAACGTTTTTCCGCTGACGGCTGCAACCACACAGACCCAGACAGATTACCCCTTAGAGTGGACTACCGACCCAGTCCGATACCTGGGGATAAAAATTCACACGGATCCTGAGCTGATTATGTCAGAGAACTATGGATGTGCGATACAAAAACTGACAGAGGCAATAGATAGGTGGATTAGGTTACCGTTTTCATTAATGGGCCGCATAGCACTGATCAAGATGGTGATACTCCCCCGCTTTTTGTTTCTCTTTGTCAATGTGCCCATTGGGTTACCACAATCGTTTTTCAAAACACTGCGCACTTTATTGTTAAGATTGGTGTGGGCGGGGAAGCAGCCCCGAGTTACGTGGAACACGCTGACAAAGCCATTCGCGGAGGGAGGCTTAAATGCTCCTGATATGGAACGCTATTATAGAGCTGCGCAAACGATGCATGCACATTGCTGGATACACGGGCCACAAAACAGCCCGAATGTATTGATAGAAAAACATAGTGTTGCTCCTACATTGTTACCCACATATCTGACGGGTGCCGCGCACTCCACGATACGTACGATTAACCCGGTACATACCACGGGACAACAGCTGACGAAGATGGCTCACAAGCATAAGTTACCAGTGATATACTTCCCTAAGCTACCCATAGTCTGGTGCAACTGGCTGCCCTTCCACACAGATAAGGGCATGATACGCACATTGACAAAGCTCAAACTAGAATATGTTGGGGATTTGTTTCAAGGCGGATTGGTCAAAACTTGGGATCAGATATCGGCGCAGATAGAGGGGATTACACCGTTGGATACCTTCCATTACTATAGGTTCCGGAATGCCCTGAGGGGGGTGATAGGCACAGGCTTGGTTGAGCCGGAGGCTATGCCTGCTCTTACTTATTTAATACAAACGCAAACTCAGCACCGATGTATAACACTATTGTACTCGCTTTTTAAACTACAGGGGGCACAAGTTAAAGAAAAGTTTCAAATGGACTGGGAGGCCGAGCTGGGGGTAGAAATATCTGCAGCTCAATGGACCTGGTGCTTCCGCAGCATTAAAACAATTTCTATGAACGGCAGGCACAGACTGCTGCATTTTAAATATCTGCATAGGACCTGTTACACCCCTGTGCGGCTCCATAGATACGGTCTCAGAGACAGTGATAACTGCACTAGATGTAAGGAACCACATGCACATTTTACACATTTGGCTTGGGAATGCCCTGGTGTAAGAATTTTTTGGAGCAAGGTAATTAACATCTTAACGGACATGCTGGGCTACACTGTTCCTGAGACTCCCTTAATTGCAGTTCTGGGATATGACAGGGAGATTCCAAAAGGGGTGCGGAAATTGGCTGCCGTTGGGCTGATGCTCGCTAAAAGGCGTGTGGCAATGAGATGGATGCGGGGCCCATTGCCTACAGTGAGTGAATGGGAAAGGGACATGGCTTACTGCTCCACACAAACCGAAGCTTATAATGAACTAATGCCTATCAAATGTGCACCTAAAGATATATGGGGGCCGTATAGAGCGAATCTATTGGACAGGGCGGCTCCTGAGGGGGTACCTGCAGATGTGCGGATGGGGGTGGGTTGAAGCTGTATGTCGTTGAGGTAAGAGCGGATACTATTAAACGGACAGGTGCAGGACAACAATTGTATCTATACTGTGGATTGAACAGAAGACATAATGGTAATGATGGGATAATATTGTGGTCATGACGCATGTGGAGGATGGACCATTGCTTGATGATGTATTATTGTACGAAGAGTCCGAAATATGATGTGTACTGAAATGCATTCCCATGTATTTGTTTTAAAATAAAATGATAAATAAAGATTTTTTTTTTAAATTTAAAAAAAACAATAGCACACACGGCGCTGTATTGCTGTTTACTCCCTATGGCCGGTTGCGCAGTGTAAATAATGTATACTGATCTAGAGGCAATATTTCATTTGGTAGAGGATATTCTTGTTCATATTGCAGAAATGCTTGTGTTTTTAGATTTATATCGTACCTGTATTCTACATCTGTTGCAGTGAGACAATTAGCCCATTGTATCCATCTTGGATGTAAGGCTTTAGCGTTGGGAACGCTTGCTGGGGTCACGACTATTATACATTTCCCTTGAGCCAGGGCTCTTTCTCTGACTACAGCTGTTAGAATTTTTTCAGTTGATGCCAAACGCATCTCAGCATTTCTGTACAAATGTGATTTGTAACCTATTGGTACTGTCTCACCTTCATTATATGTTAAATAGGTGTACCCGCATTGACCCGCAACTATTCGGATCACCAGGTTGCATACATTTACGCGTGTCTGTAAGTGTTTTGAAGCTATCATGTCAGCTTGTAAGGAACGAAGTGCATCTGTGTGTTCCTGTGTCCAATGTCTAACTGAAAAATCGTGTCTTATTAAATCGTAGAAAGGTTTTACTCTTTCTGTGTAATCCAAAATGTATGTTCTGCCAAAATGTAGGAAACCCAGTATTGATTGTAAGTATTTTAATGATTTCGGAGGTTGGAGCAGCGCACACTTTTCTAAAAAGTTAGCTGCCAGGCTTTTCCCTTCACTTGAAAGCTCATATCCCAGAAAAAGGATGTTAAGGTGGGCTATCTTCGCTTTTTTAAAGTTGAATTTATAACCCTCAGAGGCGAATCCCAAAATTATGGTGTTCACTCTGTTCAAGTGTTCCTCCAGGTCATCGTCCGTTACTCTGGCTGAAAACAACCCCGGGCTGTTCTTATACCCCTGGGGCAGTCGACAAAATTGCTGCTGGGACCCTAGCGCTGAGAATGCTGTCAAATATCTGCTCTCAGGCGCTATATTTTGGCAAAAGAATCCATTTGAGATATCTATTGTTGTTTTGTATTTTTTCCGCACAATGTTATTCATTATTGTGGCACTGTGTGCATTTTGAACTGCAAATGTCTTAGTGCAAGTGTTTGAGTATCTGTAATCTAAAACTAAACAATATGAATTGTCTGGTTTAGATACTGGAAACAAAAGGTTATTCATTTGAGAGGTGCAAGTTTCAATCACCCCTTGATATTAAAGTTGATCTAAGATCTCCCTGACCTGTTTTTTAGCTTCTTGCTTTATAGAGTACTGCCTTTGTGCAGTTGGAGTGTTTTTTAGTGAAATAATTGTGGTGGGTTGAATCCTCATCCCAACCTACATGGTTTTGTTTAATGCTGGAGCTTGGGCTACCGCCCACTCCCGTGCATATGTATATTTCAAATATTTTGGAACGTGGTCAGAGAAGGCTGGTAAAATTACCGTTTTTCCTCTAGGGCAATCCATGACGAATGCTGGCGGCCAATCTTGTTCGGCTAACAAAATGTCATAGCCAAATGTCAGGTTCTCCCAAAAGAGACCTCTAGCTGTCCTACATTTGTCCCCCTCCATCTGGAGTGTTATTTCATACAATTTATGTGGGACACTTACCCTAGTATCAGGTGTTTCCACCGTGATATAATCATTCAAGTCCGCTGTCCACAGAAATTCTATCAGGTTCTGGCGAGCTATTGTTACTTCTGCCGCACTGTCTAGCATCGTCAGAGCCCATTCCCCGCTCAGTAGTCGAGTCCTCAGAATTCTGGGCATGTCTGATCTCTAGACCTGCAACCTTATTCTTTTTGAACTGTGGTTTTGGTTTGGCTTTATCTTCTTTTTTGGAAGTATAGTTTTGAGCGTTCTGCTTGTCTCTGGACTTTGTACGCTCTTCTTGTCTGTCTGACCGTCCTTCCCTCTCGGTGTTTTACGATGAACCCTGAAAGGAATGAGAGGAACGTGTATCAGTATCCTGATACCTGTCAGGTTTCCTAATGTTATCCCTATTCCTACGGTTCTACCTCCTTACGGGGGGCTCCTGTGGAGGAGATCTACCTCTGGATTGAGATCTGTTCTCTTTAATATTTAGTTTTTTGTTATTGTCCCACTTCTTTTTAGAAGAAGTAGGTGTCTGTTTGAAAGTCTCCTTCTCGGGACTATCCATGAGTTGTGGTTTTAACGCTTTTCCACCCAAACTGTCCCTGCCTAATTCTGCATACACAGTTTCTATTATTTTGGGTAGTTCCTGCTGCTGTTGTAAAGGACTGAACTCCCTTAGGCGTTGGCGGATGGCCACTGATGCTGCTTCCCCTTTAATATTTGCCAGTATTATAGCTGATACCTGGGCATATTTACCTAGTAACTTCATCCCTAAGTTCAGAGCAGGTTCTGCTCCGTACTCATTTTGTATTTGTCTTAATACTTCTGGTACTACTGCTAATGATGGGATACCATGAGTCCTAGTATATATGGCAGCAAAAACTGTACCCCACAAGGTACAATCCTCTAGTTGTGGTGTGATCCCCATGGGCAAGCAGATTGTTAGCATTCTGTGTTTTTCATAAGGGCTAGTATTTGGAAATACTGCTTCTAGTTGTGTTATTTTCTGAGCTACTCAGAATGGCATTTGTTCACGTTTTGCGGGCATTTTACCCATTACTACGTGTAACGTTTGTGGTGTAATTTTAGTTGTTGTGTTTTGAACTTGAGTTGTGTTCGTTGTTACCATTGCTAGCTGGACTGTAAATGTCCTCATGACGTATTGCGTCATGTTTCTGTAAAGTTTTATTAATTCTTTGTGAAATAGGAGTAGGTCTGGTCCTGGCATTGTTTCAATGTCAGGATGTGGTGTATATGTTGCTAATATCGGCCATGTCGCTCCTTCTCTTCCGTGCAGACCGAGTCTTACTCTTCTTCAGTGTTCCTCGTACGTGAGTGGAACCTCAATGGCCTCAAACGGACAGTATTCCACTGGTGCATCACCTTCTGTGTAGTAATGAAATGTTTTTGTTCTTGAATTTGCTGCTGGGAATGTAACCCACGAATAAAATTCCTCTGTTCTGTATGATTTGTGTGCCTCAATCACGAAAGCTACTATGCCCCTCCTAGGTGTTAGACCATGCTCAAGCAGTTTCAGGGTGACTGTATTTCTAAAATTTGCTGCAATCTGTATTGAGTTTGCATCTTCCTCGTCTTCTGAGAGGGGCAGAGCTTGCTCTAGTGGGTTCATGTCCGTGTTAGGCATTGTGTTTAGAACACGAAATAACTTTTCAAGGAAACTAAGATAAGGAGTTTTGCACAATTTTTAGGAACTTTGTGTCCTTCAAGCTTGATTAACCGACAGCCAAGAAATAGGATTTCTGCCTACTCAGCTGTGGCGGAGTTTAGCCTACCCACTCCAGACGTCTCTGATGTTTTGTGAATAGGGATTTCTGAGAATAGCACAACTGAACTACTCAGATTCTACTGTTAAATAAGTACCCAACCAACGTTGGGCGCCATGTCGTTTAGTTCCTATAAAAAATATACAGGATCTGCACGTTTAGACAACATACACTGTAGGATTGGTGTCAGACGAACTCTGATCACCCCCACCGGGCAGGTTGGCTCTTTTTGTACCAACTAGCTCACAGTGCCACTAGACTCTCCTCTTACCAAGGAGAGAGTAGTTCTTGGCAACCATCGAACATGACAACCCTGATCCCTCAGGACCGTGGAAACAATATACTACTTTTGGCTCAGTCACTTGTGCTTACTTCGTTTGTCTCAGAGAGGTACACCGAATAAAACAAGCTTGGCGTTTTCAATAATCATTATTGAACAGTTGTTATTCTGGTGTAGAATCGATGAGCTGCAACAACCGTTAGACAGTATAAGATATAAATGATTAACAGAACTATAAAGGTAAAAGGATGGTATAGTTCTACCATCTTACTAAATTCATGAATACATTTAAGTATATAAAACACATGATAAAAGATGCGTACTCCTACGGTGCTTTCTTTAACTAGATGTACCTACGTGTACCTAGCATGGGTGTAGGTGTTAAGCCAAGAATCCCTCTAGGATCTAGTCAACCCCATTACCTTAAGTGAGACTATAGGACTCCGGCTTGGTCTCAAGCTGGACACCCTGCGAGGGATGTTAGACCACTGTGAGCTGGAGTCTCTGAATGCAGGAACCTCAGCGTCTCTGGTCAGTGTGTCGGCCGGGAAGTCTCGATCTCCTCTACCTCTCTTAGCAGGATGTGATGTATATATACCCACAGGTCTCCCCAGGGGACCTACCTTGCTGTGTTACTGTGTCGGTCGAAAGATGACGTTGGGCATGAACTTTATACATAGATTTTATACAGGAGATGGTGGTCCTGCTGTGCTTCCAAGAATCCTCATGCATAATGTATAAAATTTTGAACTGCGGAAAACCCGCGTTCTGAATGCAGTGTAATATCTAGGTAAAAGGTCAGTCCCTGTAAACCGTGACAAGTGTAATGTAGGGAGAGAATATAGGTGAAGGGCAACAAGTTTACCTGGGCCTATATTATAGTCCCTTTATGGAATATAACATGTCTGTCCACCTGTAGCTCATAACAGTGACAGCACACTAAAGGCAGTATTATGTTGCTGGGCTCTGTAGTCATTAGCATTTGTGAGGCCCTGGGCGGCTGTCCACGGCCAGCGTCTGCCTGGACTGGCACAAAGCATCCACCTTGAACTTAATCCACTCCACACCACTGCTGTTACCAACAACTGAGGTTCAGACTGCTTGCATGAACTGAGCAAAGGAGATTGTTGCTGTGCATTGTCATGCTGAAAAGATACACCTTCGGCTGTGTCACATGAGGGGGCTAGAAGGGGCATTTGATGACCAAACACAGACAAATGTCGTTCACTCAGATTTTACTAACAGGCCTGGTCATAGCCTAGCATTCCCAACCAGACAATTAGATGGACACAAAAAACACCCTCAGAAATAAATAGAGTTTGCCTAAATGTCTGAAACAGAAATGACACACAAAGACCATGAAGCACCCAGCATTGTCCCTGAACAAGTAGATGAAATATCTTGGACACAACAAGCACAATCCACTCTTGACAGTATCGTGACAACTCCTAATCCATATGTAGCTAGGTAACGTGTGTCACCTAACTGATATGACTATCACAGCCTTTGGGAAATAGAAACTATCTGCCGTCTTAGGTACAATGTTAGGCGTGTCATATCCCACCTCAGAATCATCATATGCCTCAAATAACAACATTTAGAACTAGTGCCCATATGTGAAATGCACTAGCACGTTGCTCAGTTGGGTGGAAAAGGTAGACACATACTCATTATACGTATCCCTATGACTACACACAAACAAACCCTTGTCAAACCAGAATACACAGGTTTCATTGAAGGAACAACATAAAGCTTATCACAATGCAAAAAACAAGTTGAATAAACAAAGGTACAGTAAAATTGGTCCAAGACCCTGTAATTGAAGTTCTGACACTTGAGCACTGTTCCCTATAAGGTGCGCACGTGCGCGCACCAAAGTCACCCCGAGCTCGCAGTGTCCTGTATTTAGCGCGCACAGACCACACACAGCACATCCCACGAGACCGTTTGCACCGCCGTTTTTAAAACGCAAGGAAAAAGGAATGCAGCAAATTTAAAGCAGGATGTGTGCTTTCAAAGGATTCTGAAAGCAGACGTCTTGTTTTAGACTCTGCATTTCTTTTATTAATAGTGCGCGGCTGCGGGGCTGATTGTGGACCATTGAGATAGTATTCATGTTAACTGCAGTGCACACGGGCGCTGCAATTAACACGAATACTATCTCAAAGGCCCACAATCAGCCCCGCAGCCACGCACTATTAGGAAAAGGAATGCAGACATCTAAAGCACGACGTGTGCTTTCAGAGGATTCTGAAAGCACACGTTGTGTTTGAGACTCTGCAATTCTTTTAATAATAGTGCGGGGCTGATTGGGGGCCTTTGAGATAGTATTCATGTTAATTGCAGCGCTCGCGTGCGCTGCAATTAAACATGAATACTATCTCAATGGCCCACAATCAGCCCCGCACTATTAATAAATGAAATGCAGTCTTTAAACAAGACGTCTGCTTTCAGAGGATTCAGAAAGACAGTGGCGGCTGGTGTAACTTTACAAGTTGTGGGGCGTAAGACGAAACCCTATATTTGTCTGACAAATCGAGCTCAACACACAATATATTGAATGCAGGACAGTGGGCATTCCAGAGTTTCAGTTCAATATGGAGAGGAAAACAGGATGTTATTTTTATCGTGTGCTGTCTTCAACCGAACTCTTGCTTTGCACTGTGTATTTCAGGGTGTAGTGAGCGGTGACATAAATTTTGACATGTTTACTGTTCACTATCGCCTTGAAAACATGTTTAATAGGATGTACACATAACGGATATACATATAGGGTTACATTGACACCACTTGCATTGAGCTATCTGGCAGCCTGAAAGCACATTTTTGAACAAAAGAGTAGGTGCAGAGACGATTCTGAATCTTGGGTGTTTGGTATGGGGCGAATGGAGGCACGCTGTCCGCTACTCTTGCTTGTGAAGTGGTGAGATAACAGTTAAGTGTTGTGTCCTTGATGATCGTGAACGCTCTTCTCTCAGCTGACAGCTACCCATATAAGGAATTTTAATCAAAACCATGTCCTACTTTTCAAGCAAGTGCTTCAGGTTATTCCATTTTAAACTTTTGTACAAAACCAGTGCTCCAAATATTCAACAAAGTACTATTCATATTATCAACACTGAAGAACGGAAGAAAAAGCTGGTGCAGACAAAATTCAATCCTGTGATTCTGGGCAAATCATTTAATCTCCCTGTGCCTAACAAAAATGAATGTGTCTGTGAGAAGTTGGCAAAACCAAAGGGGATGATGGACGGAGTGTTGAACATTGCAAGCACTCACCCCCAGTCAACTGATCTGGGTTTAATCCATCATCATTCTTTAGCTCACTCCGCCACCCCAGTTCAGACATAGCCATATGCAAATCAGTCTGAGCCTGTGCCTCATGGGAACAGTCCAGCCCAAACTGCCAAGCCATGTCTTCCCTGGACCGGAAACAAGCATCCTGGGACCGGTTTCTGGCTTACAGCCGTCATCAGCCAGGCTATCTTGAATCCAGTGGCAAAGTGAGCAAGGGACCCACGTCTGGGCATACCCTGCCAACTTAGGGCGAACATAGCAAAACCAAAGGGGATGATGGACGGAGTGTTGAACATTACAAGCACTCACCCCCAGTCAACTGATCTGGGTTTAATCCATCATCATTCTTTAGCTCACTCCGCCACCCCAGTTCAGACATGGCCATATGCAAATCAGTCTGACCCTGTGCCTCATGGGAACAGTCCAGCCCGAACTGCCAAGCCATGTCTTCCCTGGACCGGAAACAAGCATCCTGGGACCGGTTTCTGGCTTACAGCCGTCATCAGCCAGGCTATCTTGAATCCAGTGGCAAAGTGAGCAAGGGACCCACATCTGGGCATACCCTGCCAACTTAGGGCGAACATAGCAAAACCAAAGGGGATGATGGACGGAGTGTTGAACATTGCAAGCACTCACCCCCAGTCAACTGATCTGGGTTTAATCCATCATCATTCTTTAGCTCACTCCGCCACCCCAGTTCAGACATGGCCATATGCAAATCAGTCTGACCCTGTGCCTCATGGGAACAGTCCAGCCCGAACTGCCAAGCCATGTCTTCCCTGGACCGGAAACAAGCATCCTGGGACCGGTTTCTGGCTTACAGCCGTCATCAGCCAGGCTATCTTGAATCCAGTGGCAAAGTGAGCAAGGGACCCACGTCTGGGCATACCCTGCCAACTTAGGGCGAACATAGCAAAACCAAAGGGGATGATGGACGGAGTGTTGAACATTACAAGCACTCACCCCAGTCAACTGATCTGGGTTTAATCCATCATCATTCTTTAGCTCACTCCGCCACCCCAGTTCAGACATGGCCATATGCAAATCAGTCTGACCCTGTGCCTCATGGGAACAGTCCAGCCCGAACTGCCAAGCCATGTCTTCCCTGGACCGGAAACAAGCATCCTGGGACCGGTTTCTGGCTTACAGCCGTCATCAGCCAGGCTATCTTGAATCCAGTGGCAAAGTGAGCAAGGGACCCACGTCTGGGCATACCCTGCCAACTTAGGGCGAACATAGCAAAACCAAAGGGGATGATGGACGGAGTGTTGAACATTGCAAGCACTCACCCCCAGTCAACTGATCTGGGTTTAATCCATCATCATTCTTTAGCTCACTCCGCCACCCCAGTTCAGACATGGCCACATGCAAATCAGTCTGACCCTGTGCCTCATGGGAACAGTCCAGCCCGAACTGCCAAGCCATGTCTTCCCTGGACCGGAAACAAGCATCCTGGGACCGGTGGCTTACAGCCGTCATCAGCCAGGCTATCTTGAATCCAGTGGCAAAGTGAGCAAGGGACCCACGTCTGGGCATACCCGCCAACTTAGGGCGAACATAGCAAAACCAAAGGGGATGATGGACGGAGTGTTGAACATTGCAAGCACTCACCCCCAGTCAACTGATCTGGGTTTAATCCATCATCATTCTTTAGCTCAATCCGCCACCCCAGTTCAGACATGGCCATATGCAAATCAGTCTGACCCTGTGCCTCATGGGAACAGTCCAGCCCGAACTGCCAAGCCATGTCTTCCCTGGACCAGAAACAAGCATCCTGGGACCGGTTTCTGGCTTACAGCCGTCATCAGCCAGGCTATCTTGAATCCAGTGGCAAAGTGAGCAAGGGACCCACGTCTGGGCATACCCTGCCAACTTAGGGCGAACATAGCAAAACCAAAGGGGATGATGGACGGAGTGTTGAACATTGCAAGCACTCACCCCCAGTCAACTGATCTGGGTTTAATCCATCATCATTCTTTAGCTCACTCCGCCACCCCAGTTCAGACATGGCCATATGCAAATCAGTCTGACCCTGTGCCTCATGGGAACAGTCCAGCACGAACTGCCAAGCCATGTCTTCCCTGGACCGGAAACAAGCATCCTGGGACCGGTTTCTGGCTTACAGCCGTCATCAGCCAGGCTATCTTGAATCCAGTGGCAAAGTGAGCAAGGGACCCACGTCTGGGCATACCCTCCCAACTTAGGGCGAACATAGCAAAACCAAAGGGGATGATGGACGGAGTGTTGAACATTGCAAGCACTCACCCCCAGTCAACTGATCTGGGTTTAATCCATCATCATTCTTTAGCTCACTCCGCCACCCCAGTTCAGACATGGCCATATGCAAATCAGTCTGACCCTGTGCCTCATGGGAACAGTCCAGCCCGAACTGCCAAGCCATGTCTTCCCTGGACCGGAAACAAGCATCCTGGGACCGGTTTCTGGCTTACAACCGTCATCAGCCAGGCTATCTTGAATCCAGTGGCAAAGTGAGCAAGGGACCCACGTCTGGGCATACCCTGCCAACTTAGGGCGAACATAGCAAAACCAAAGGGGATGATGGACGGAGTGTTGAACATTGCAAGCACTCACCCCCAGTCAACTGATCTGGGTTTAATCCATCATCATTCTTTAGCTCACTCCGCCACCCCAGTTCAGACATGGCCATATGCAAATCAGTCTGACCCTGTGCCTCATGGGAATTGTCCAGCCCGAACTGCCAAGCCATGTCTTCCCTGGACCGGAAACAAGCATCCTGGGACCGGTTTCTGGCTTACAGCCGTCATCAGCCAGGCTATCTTGAATCCAGTGGCAAAGTGAGCAAGGGACCCACGTCTGGGCATACCCTGCCAACTTAGGGCGAACATAGCAAAACCAAAGGGGATGATGGACGGAGTGTTGAACATTGCAAGCACTCACCCCCAGTCAACTGATCTGGGTTTAATCCATCATCATTCTTTAGCTCACTCCGCCACCCCAGTTCAGACATGGCCATATGCAAATCAGTCTGACCCTGTGCCTCATGGGAACAGTCCAGCCCGAACTGCCAAGCCATGTCTTCCCTGGACCGGAAACAAGCATCCTGGGACCGGTTTCTGGCTTACAGCCGTCATCAGCCAGGCTATCTTGAATCCAGTGGCAAAGTGAGCAAGGGACCCACGTCTGGGCATACCCTGCCAACTTAGGGCGAACATAGCAAAACCAAAGGGGATGATGGACGGAGTGTTGAACATTGCAAGCACTCACCCCCAGTCAACTGATCTGGGTTTTATCCATCATCATTCTTTAGCTCTCTCCGCCACCCCAGTTCAGACATGGCCATATGCAAATCAGCCTGACCCTGTGCCTCATGGGAACAGTCCAGCCCGAACTGCCAAGCCATGTCTTCCCTGGACCGGAAACAAGCATCCTGGGACCGGTTTCTGGCTTACAGCCGTCATCAGCCAGGCTATCTTGAATCCAGTGGCAAAGTGAGCAATGGACCCACGTCTGGGCATACCCTGCCAACTTAGGGCGAACATAGCAAAACCAAAGGGGATGATGGACGGAGTGTTGAACATTGCAAGCACTCACCCCCAGTCAACTGATCTGGGTTTAATCCATCATCATTCTTTAGCTCACTCCGCCACCCCAGTTCAGACATGGCCATATGCAAATCAGTCTGACCCTGTGCCTCATGGGAACAGTCCAGCCCAAACTGCCAAGCCATGTCTTCCCTGGACCGGAAACAAGCATCCTGGGACCGGTTTCTGGCTTACAGCCGTCATCAGCCAGGCTATCTTGAATCCGGTGGCAAAGTGAGCAAGGGACCCACGTCTGGGCATACCCTGCCAACTTAGGGCGAACATAGCAAAACCAAAGGGGATGATGGACGGAGTGTTGAACATTGCAAGCACTCACCCCCAGTCAACTGATCTGGGTTTAATCCATCATCATTCTTTAGCTCACTCCGCCACCCCAGTTCAGACATGGCCATATGCAAATCAGTCTGACCCTGTTCCTCATGGGAACAGTCCAGCCCGAACTGCCAAGCCATGTCTTCCCTGGACCGGAAACAAGCATCCTGGGACCGGTTTCTGGCTTACAGCCGTCATCAGCCAGGCTATCTTGAATCCAGTGGCAAAGTGAACAAGGGACCCACGTCTGGGCATACCCTGCCAACTTAGGGCGAACATAGCAAAACCAAAGGGGATGATGGACGGAGTGTTGAACATTGCAAGCACTGGCAAGCTAGCCTGGCTGATGAGGATTATGAACCCGAAACCGATCCCAGGATGCTTCTTTCCGGTCCAGGGAAGACATGGCTTGGCAGTTCGGGCTGGACTGTTCCCATGAGGCACAGGGTCAGACTGATTTGCATATGGCCATGTCTGAACTGGTGTGGTGGAGTGAGCAAAAGAATGATGATGGATTAAACCCAGATCAGTTGACTGGGGGTGAGTGTTTGATTTGCTCTAATGCTCCGTCCATCATCCCCCTTTGGTATCGCTCTGTGAGAAGTTGGCCTGGTATATGCTGTCCACTAGTTATAGTGGGCACCTTGCACCAGTCCAAACGACCCTTATTGATGATAGGTTTAAAGACAACCTTTATTGAAAGCTATCCTAGTGGTAGCTATGGAGAGCAGCCTTCAGGCTAAGTCTTGAAGGAGTGTAAAGCAGCTTGGTTTACCAGATTATAACCTCTTGAATGACCAAATGAAAGGAGAACCACACCAGGTATATATATAAACTATGGGCGGGAACAAGAACGCCGGAGCACGAATCGGGCTGATTGGCCTTCGCTTAAGGTACGGTGTATGCTGTGTCTTATATATATCGTCGCTGGCATTACCCCAATGATTATCATATCATTAAGAAGCACTCGTCTTTAGAAATGACTGATATATACTTATGGCAGTAGAGAAACCAAGCGCAATTTGCCGATTCTTAATGAATAGCGACGGTGACACACGGATGAGACATACGAGTACCATCTCTAGAGATTATATTACGGAGAAATACTGCTCTACGCACTCATAAACTAAGATTTTGACGGATACTCTTATCGCCCTGAAGAAGTTCTGCGTACAGAACGAAACGCGTTGGCTGTGGCTTTTTAAAGATTAATAAAGAAGCGAGATCACACATTACAATTCGGATTGGACATTTTTTGACAAATGATATAATTGATTGTAACTGGACATCTGGTGCAGCTTTGATATGGTTTGAAGCATAATCTCTTTATGAGATTAGAGTCCAAGATACACAATATCACAGTATTAAAACGACAGTAAATAGCACAATATACAATGGGCCCCATGGGGGGACCAAACCATATATTAAGAAAGTGGTATAAGAACCACGACTTGACTAAACACAGTGCCTAGAGCACGTAGAATCGCTGGGACCCCAAGGAACCACCCAAGGTAGTGACACAGCAGACCCACGGGGGACGTGTGCAGTGTGAGAA